>CATOTO010000240.1:0-106094 GCA_951812925.1 Calliopum simillimum | reverse complement strand
GAAGCGAACTGCAAGCTTGGATTTTAAGTAAAATTAATATTTCAAAGATAACCGTTTCAAAATTTTAAAAAATCGTTTGTAGTTTTTTATTCTTTGAACTACAAACGAAAGGAGAATGTTTTTCTACGACTACAAACGATTCTGAAGCGAACTGCAAACTTGGATTTTAGGTAAAATTAATATTTCAAAGATAACCGTTTCAAATTTTAAAAAATCGTTTGTAGTTTTTTATTCTTTGAACTATGAACGAAGGAAAAAATGTTTTTCTACGACTACAAACGATTCCGAAGCGAACTGCAAACTTGGATTTTAGGTAAAATAATATTTCAAAGATAACCGTTTCAAATTTTAAAAAATCGTTTGTAGTTTTTTATTCTTTGAACTGCAAACGAAAGGATAGTGTTTTTCTACGACTACAAACGATTCTGAAGCGAACTGCAAACTTGGATTTTAGGTAAAATTAATATTTCAAAGATAACCGTTTCAAATTTTAAAAAATCGTTTGTAGTTTTTTATTCTTTGAACTACAAACGAAAGGATAATGTTTTTCTACGACTACAAACGATTCTGAAGCGAACTGCAAATTTGGATTTTAGGTAAAATTAATATTTCAAAGATAACCGTTTCAAATTTTAAAAAATCGTTTGTAGTTTTTTATTCTTTGAACTACAAACGAAAGGATAGTGTTTTTCTACGACTACAAACGATTCTGAAGCGAACTGCAAACTTGGATTTTAGGTAAAATTAATATTTCAAAGATAACCGTTTCAAATTTTAAAAAATCGTTTGTAGTTTTTTATTCTTTGAACTACAAACGAAAGGATAATGTTTTTCTATGACTACAAACAATTCTGAAGCGAACTGCAAACTTTGATTTTAGGTAAAATTAATATTTCAAAGATAACCGTTTCAAATTTTAAAAAATCGTTTGTAGTTTTTTATTCTTTGAATTACAAACAAAGGAAAAATGTTTTTCTACGACTACAAACGATTCCGAAGCGAACTGCAAACTTGGATTTAAGGTAAAATTAATATTTCAAAGATAACCGTTTCAAATTTTAAAAAATCGTTTGTAGTTTTTTATTCTTTGAACTACAAACGAAAGGAAAATGTTTTTCTACGACTACAAACGATTCTGAAGCGAACTGCAAACTTGGATTTTAGGTAAAATTAATATTTCAAAGAAAACCGTTTCAAATTTTAAAAAATCTGAAGCGAACTGCAAACTTGGATTTTAAGTAAAATTAATATTTCAAAGATAACCATTTCAAATTTTAAAAAATCGTTTGTAGTTTTTTATTCTTTGAACTACAAACGAAAGGATAATGTTTTTCTACGACTACAAACGATTCTGAAGCGAACTGCAAACTTGGATTTTAGGTAAAATTAATATTTCAAAGATAACCGTTTCAAATTTTAAAAAATCGTTTGTAGTTTTTTATTCTTTGAACCACAAACAAAAGGATAATGTTTTTCTACGACTACAAACGATTCTGAAGCGAACTGCAAACTTGGATTTTAGGTAAAATTAATATTTCAAAGATAACCGTTTCAAATTTTAAAAAATCGTTTGTAGTTTTTTATTCTTTTATTTTCAAACGAAAGGATAATATTTTTCTACGACTACAAACGATTCTGAAGCGAACTGCAAACTTGGATTTTAGGTAAAATTAATATTTCAAAGATAACCGTTTCAAATTTTAAAAAATCGTTTGTAGTTTTTTATTCTTTGAACTACAAACGAAAGGAAAATGTTTTTCTACGACTACAAACGATTCTGAAGTGAACTGCAAACTTGGATTTTAGGTAAAATTAATATTTCAAAGATAACCGTTTCAAAATTTTAAAAAATCGTTTGTAGTTTTTTATTCTTTGAACTACAAACAAAAAGAAAGTGTTTTTCTACGACTACAAACGATTGTTAAGCGAACTGCATACTTGGATTTTGGATAAAATTAATACTTCAAAAATAACCGTTTCAAATTTTAGAAAATCGTTTGTAGTTTTTTTATTCTTTGAACTACAAACAAAAAGAAAGTGTTTTTCTACGACTACGAACGATTGTTAAGCGATCTGCATACTTGGATTTTGGATAAAATTAATACTTCAAAAATAACCGTTTCAAATTTTAGAAAATCGTTTGTAGTTTTTTATTCTTTGAACTACAAACAAAAATAAAGTGTTTTTCTACGACTACAAACGATTGTTAAGCGAACTGCATACTTGGATTTTGGATAAACTTAATACTTCAAAAATAACCGTTTCACATTTTAGAAAATCGTTTGTAGTTTTTTATTCTTTGAACTACAAACAAAAAGAAAGTGTTTTTCTACGACTACAAACGATTGTTAAGCGAACTGCATACTTGGATTTTGGATAAAGTTAATACTTCAAAAATAACCGTTTCAAATTTTAGGAAATCGTTTGTAGTTTTTTATTCTTTGAACTACAAACAAAAAGAAAGTGTTTTTCTACGACAACAAACGATTGTTAAGCGAACTGCATACTTGAATTTTGGATAAAATTAATACTTCAAAAATAACCGTTTCAAATTTTAGAAAATCGTTTGTAGTTTTTTATTCTTTGAACTACGAACAAAAAGAAAGTGTTTTTCTACGACTACAAACGATTCTGAAGCGAACTGCATACTTGGATTTGAGGTGAATTCAATAATAAAAAACAATTTGAAATTTTAGAAAATCGTTTGTAGCTTTTTATTCTTTGAACTTCAAACGAGAGGAAAGTGTTTTTCTGCGACTACAAACGATTGTTAAGCGAACTGCATACTTAGTTTTTGGGTCATTTCAATATTAAAAAAAAAACCGGTTTCGAGTTTTAGAAATTCGTTTGTAACTTTTTATCCTTTGAACTATAAACGAAAGGAAAATCACTACAAACAACTACAAACGGTTGCAAATAAAACTGCTTTTTCAGTTTTATGATTCCGAAATGTGGGGGGCTAACTTTTTTTTTAAACTTCGATATCTCAAAAACGGTTGGCCCAAAATAGAAATGAAGATCACTACAAACAACTACAAACGATTTCAAACGAAAGTGCGTTTTCAGTTTTACCGATTTCAAAAGTGGGGTGCTAACGTTTTTTTTAAACTTCGATTTCTCGAAAACCGTTAAACTACAAACGAAATGCAAATCACTACAAACATCTGCAACAAATATGCTATCGATTTATAAAAAAAAAATCATTTTTTTTTAAACTTGGGTGCTAAGTTCACACAGCTAAACATCTCAACTAATTTTATTTCCCTCATATTGCAAATTTACATTTACTTTACGCATAAGAGATAACATATTTTATTAAATGAAAAATATCATGCAAAAGGTATAATTTATATACATCTGAACCCATCTTCTGATGTGCAGACATTCACTAAAAAACGCGATAATAACGAATTGCAATGTCCAATCTTAATTTTGACACTAAATGGTAATTTTTCTTCAATTAAACATTAGTTTGGATATAGTTGAAGGTTGAAAAGAAACAAGAAATTTTTCAAAACCTTGTCCACATTTACATGGAAATACCCATAAAGCCATTGGTCAGTGTTAGTTTTCTAAAAATCTCACTATAAGCTTGGTCACCAACGACTGCTACTACTACATATTTACATCTTAAAATTGAATTTAGAGTTTTTTTAAAAGTTCATAATTATAATTATTCAAATGTATACAATCGGAATTAAGAAGATAAAAACTATGGACAAAACAAAAATGCTTTTTTATTTATATTGATTTTCCCCATCATGTGCAAGGCCATTATATTTATCTAAATATCTTTCATATGCTGGGGTTACATTACACGAATCAATAATATACAAATCTTTCATCGTCTTTTAACAGTTCAGCAAATTTGAACAAATCCGGTTCCATTTCTTGCTGTATTCTCGGTAATTTTGGGAATATCGACGATGCTTTAATACCCAGTATATCCATAACTGGTAAATTATTTTCCGATTCATGAACTTCTTCTAAATTAATTAAATCAACGTTCAAGTCAACACTTTCAAATTCTACTTCATTATTTACTTCTTCTGAATTAATTGAATCAATGCTCAAATCAACACTTTCAAATTCAACTTCATTATTAACAATTGTGGGTTTAACTCCTAGTGGTAATTTTTTACATAGTCGAAATTCTTCTGGAAAGTGGTTATTACAAACTTTGGACATTGTGTTTAAATTAGAAATATCTATTGTTTTTTTCAATTCATCTAACCACTCTTTCCGGGTTAAGAGGTCAAGGGCCACCGAAAAAAATACCGTCCAAATGGTGGTCACCCTTAATGGTAACGTGCACCAATGATTCATGATAAAATTAGTTTATGACAAAAATATTCATAACTTGACAGCGGTCCAAGATACTATGGTTTTGAGAATCGAAAAATAATTGTAGTAAGATTGACCTTAATAAAAATAAAAAAAGGTACTCCAAGACCCAAATTCTTCTTTTATTCCCTCATCTATGTTTTATAAAGATAAAACTTCAAACTTTAAATCATTAAATAATTTTTACAAATTTATTTTCTTCAATTCGGTAACATTGTTCTTCTGCCAAAAAGCATGCAGCAAGCGACAAAGTTGAAAAGTTTGTACTACGCCGCAAGCTTCAGCTACAGTGTTAACTTCACATTGTGTTGACGCGTATTAAAACATGTGTAGTCTAATTTTGACAGTTCGTCGCTTACTTCGTACTTCAGCTACATATTCTGTTAGCAGTAACTCCAGCTTTACTTGTGTGTGTTGTCAAGTGATTGACTGCTGAAACAGAATGTGTAGCTGAAGCTTGAAGTACGAAGGAAGTGACGAACTGTCAAAAGTAGACTATAGATATTTTAATACGCGTCAAAAGAATGTGAAGTTAACACTGTAGCTGAAGCTTGCGGCGTAGCACAAAGTTCGAATGTTTCAACTTTGTCGCTTGCTGCATGCTTTTTGACAGAAGAACAATGCTACCGAATTGATGAAAATAAATTTGTAAGAATTATTTTATGATTTAAAAGTTAATTTAGCGCAAAATTCATGATAATTTCATAAAAAGAGCAGCAGTTTAGGTCGTGTTAAAATTTATGCAATTTTTATTATAAAATAAGATTGGCAACTCTATTCCATAAGCAGCAAACTTCTCCATTCTGTTCATAGAAATTCTCGAAGCGCTTCATCGTCTGCTACACTTCATTTTGTACTACAGTGGCATACTACAGCTTCATCATTCTGTTCAACGCTTGATGCGCGCGCTTTAAGGGTCCGGTATATAGAGAGCACCTCGTGCAGCGCTCTCATCATAAGCTTTGACAGTTAATTTTAAAACATAGCTACACTCAGGGAAAAAACGATAACTTTCACTGTTAATTCAATAGATATCAGTAACGATTTAGAGCCAAGGTCCAAATTACTTGAATTAACTGTGAAAAACTATTGATTTCTTGACAGTGATTAGCATTCAAATCAAGTAATATTTACTTCTGATTTTGTATTTATTTTGGTTTCCTTCTGAAATAATTTACACTGTTATACTTTTATTTAAAGCTCATAAGCTGAAAAATTTTTTACATACATTTGATCCACAGAATAAAAAAATACAACATGAACATGATGCGATCAGTACAAGCTAGACGGAAAAAACTCGAAATCGAATTTTTACATTCCGAATATGAAAAAATATCAGAAAAAATATAACTAACTCATAAGTAATTTTTTACTTACCTTCGCTTTCTACATAAAATACCAAAAATCGTCAAAGTTGGCCTAAAAAATTATGTTTTCCAAATTTGTGTCCATGAAATTAGTTGCTATTTTCACAATTTTTGTTTATACTTCCCAAAATCGAAAAGAGTTGAAAATCGACACACATTACGGCCAAGATATTTTTAATGGAAATATTATAAATTCAAAACCAAATCTTTTAAAATGTTGGTGCTATAGAATAGAGTTTAGGGAGATAATAAATGTGTAAAAACGCCAAATTCTGCAAAACATTTTGGAAAAAAAAAAATGGTCACTCCATATTTCGGCCAAGCTTTTTTTATTTAATCAGTGTTGTGTCTACTTTAAGCCCTGGGAATGCCTAAGTGCGCAAATTTAACTTTGACTTTTTTTCTTAATCTTTATGATGGTACTTAATATTACTGTATTAATTAGGCTCTGACCACATAGTCTGAAATATATATAATTTTAAGTCGGTGAGACTTTTTGTGGGGTTTAAATATTTGTGATACAACACACAATTTTTTTACACTGAGAAAAAAAAATAAAATACACAAAATAAAAAAGAACCTATTTTAGTGAAGTGTAAATTACTCTTAAAAAAGAAAAATTTGGTTAAATATTTTGGTAATTAAGAAAAATGGCCACTTGATATTTTCACCAAACTTTTTTTTTTCAAATGAGTATTATGTCTACTTTAAACTAGAGCTGTCGGATCACGTGAATTCGTACTACACGTGAGTACGTGAATTCACGAACAGGGGTACGAAATCACGTACCCCCAAAACACGTGAATTTGAGGTTCGCAAAGGTACGTGAATTTGGTAAAGTTCGTACCTTTGATACGAACTTCGTACCTCGTACTTTTCGTACCTTATTTGAGATAGTACGGATATGCCACGCCCACTATTTAACGATTGATCGAAAAAAAGTTTAACACGTTATGTCTCGAAAACTATGGACGCTATTTCCATGAAATTTGGTAGGTAGGTGCTCCACATAATTAGCATCCGCTGACCAAAAAGTGGGCGTGATCAACAATGCCACGCCTACTTTTTAACGATTCAAAGAATCGGCAATTTAAAACGCTATATCTCCTAAAATATGCGAGCTATTTCGATGAAATTTGATAGGTAGATGCACCACAAAATTAGCATCCGCTGACGTGATCTAACAATGCCACGCCTACTTTTTAACGATTCGAAGAATGGACAATTTAAAACGCTATAACTCCTAAAATATACAAGCTATTTCGATGAAATTTGGTAGGTAGGTGCTCCACATAATTTGCATCCGCTGATTAAAAAGTGGGAGTGATCTAACAATGCCACGCCCACTTTTCTGATTTGAAGAATGGACAATTTAAAACGCTATTACTCCTTAAATAGCTATTTCGATGAAATTAAAAATTACAATTATGTATGTATATTAGTTGGAAAATTTTGTGAAAAGTATAAAGCAACCCTAAAAATACATTTGGAATTCTCAGCTAACTAAACTTTAGTTAGAAAGAAAATTTTACGAAAAAAAATGTATCAAGTTTGTTTGGCAAGTGAAGAAATTTTGTTTAATCAGTTTTACTGCCACAGTTAGAAACTCTTAAAAGAAAAGTGTAATTTCAGTCTAATTTTGTAAAAAAACGAGATTTTAACACAAAAACACTTTGTCAAAGGTAGGCGTGGCATTGTCTGATCACCGGATCAGCGGATGCTAATTATGTGGGGCACCTATCTACCAAATTTCATGGAAATAGCTTGTATGTTTTGGGAGATATACTAGGTGTACCAATATGAAACCGGTAATTTTTATTTAAAAAAAAAACACGTTTATTTTGCGAAAATGGTTCCAAATTTAATCTTCAAAGTAATTCCCCTCGCTAGCTACACATCTTTCCCATCTTTCAGGCAATTTATGGATTCCTCGACAAAAAAATTTTTCGTTTTTTGAGGCTATCCATTCATCGAGCCATTTTTGCACTTCCTCGTAAGAATTGAAGTGCGAATCGTTGAGTGCGTGTCCCATCGATGAAAACAAATAGTAATCGGACGGCGCCAGGTCCGGTGAGTACGGCGGGTGTGGCAGGGGCTCCCAGTTGTACGATTCTACTAAGTTTTTATTGACCGCTGCTCGATGTGGCGATGCATTGTCATCTTGGAATACAATTTTGTCATGGCGAAGTTGAAATTCGGGCCTCTTCTGACGTA
The DNA here is from genome assembly GCA_951812925.1 of Calliopum simillimum. Classification (NCBI taxonomy): domain Eukaryota; kingdom Metazoa; phylum Arthropoda; class Insecta; order Diptera; family Lauxaniidae; genus Calliopum; species Calliopum simillimum. The sequence goes on along the minus strand of CATOTO010000240.1, from coordinate 98,169 downwards.
TAGCACGGTTCAAAGCGATCAATTGTTGATGGTAGCGTGCACCAGTAACTGTTTCACCTGGTTTTAGTAGCTCATACCAAATAACACCACGCTGATCCCAGAAAATACACAGCATGTCTTTCGGCCGAAGCGATTTGGTCTTGGCGTTGATTTGGGTCGTTGGCCGGGGCTCAAATATGATTTTTTTCGTTTGGGATTGTTGAAATAAATCCACTTTTCATCGCCAGTGATGATTCGATGCGATTCAAAAGCGTTTTTCTTTAAATGGAAACAGAAAATCAATGCTTCCCGCAAATGAGAGTTTTCAGGCACAAAATTCGACATCTTTACGAGCGGAAAAAATGCGTTGTTGTATGAAACTTGACAAATTGTGAACTGAATATTGTTGACAGATGACAGAATGAACAATTAAGACATTTGGTACGGTTCGGAAGCTCATACATATACGGCTATCGACCGCTAGATGTCATTACCGGTTTCATATTTGTACACCAGATAGCGTTTTAATTGCCGATTCTTTGAATCGTTTGAAAGTAGGCGTGACATTGTCCGATCGCGCCCACTTTTTGGCCAGCAGATCATAATTATGTGGAGCATCTACCTATCAAATTTCATCGAAATAGCTTTTACATTTTGGGAGATATAGCGTTTTAAATTGCCGATTCTTTGAATCGTTAAAAAGGAGGCGTAGCATTGTCCGATCACGCCCACTTTTTGGTCAGCGGATGGAAATTATGTGGTGCACCTACCTACCAAATTTCATCGAAATAACTTGTATATTTTAGAAGCTATAGCGTTTTAAATTGTCCATTCTTCGAATCATTAAAAAGTAGGCGTGACATTGTCCGATCGCGCCCACTTTTTGGCCAGCAGATCATAATTATGTGGAGCATCTACCTATAAAATTTCATCGAAATGGCTTCTACATTTTGGGAGATATAGCGTTTGAAATTGCCGATTCTTTGAATCGTTAAAAAGGAGGCGTAGCATTGTCCGATCACGCCCACTTTTTGGTCAGCGGATGGTAATTATGTGGTGCTACTACCTACCAAATTTCATCGAAATAACTTGTATATTTTAGAAGCTATAGGGTTTTAAATTGTCCATTCTTCGAATCGGTAAAAGTGGGCGTGGCATTGTCCGATCACGCCCACTTTTTGGTCAGCGGATGCTAATTATGTGGAGCAACTACCTATCAAATTTCATCAAAATAGCTCGTATATTTTAGGAGATATAGCGTTTTAAAGTGCCGATTTTTTGAAGCGTTTAAAAGTAGGCGTGCCTTGTCCGATCACGCCCACTTTTTGGTCGGCGGATGCTAATATCCGAATATTTTTTCTAAATATTATGAATGGTTTTTGGGTAATTTCATTACTTTGAGCTCTAATTCGGGTAACATAACAAACACATCACGTTATGTTAATACACAGAAAAAAAAATCAATTATAGAAACAAAAATTACAAAAAATAAACGTAGATAGCCCGAGAAAAGCAATAAATATTATTACTACATTAAAATAATATAAATAAATTATATTTTATTATATAAACTAGCCTTCCCTGCCCGCTTCGCTAGGCATGTTTGTTTTGTTTTTTCATTCCCAATAGCTTATAAGACATAGATAAAAGCGTTCATTTATACCACTGTATTATGGAAAAGTTAATTTCATTTTAAACCATCTCAAACTACCGTCCACTATCGATAGTTTGCTAGCTCTACCAAGTTCTGCCCTCCCCTATTTTTTATCTTTCTGACTTAGTATAAAAATAAATCAATGGGAATGATTTTTTTAAAATTTAATTTGTTTTTTATTTATTTTGTAATTTATAAATGTTTTCTTTTAATGATTTAAATTTTTTGTTCATTTTTTTTTAATATGTTACTACCCTGCAAAAAATGAGTACCGGTTGTATTTGAATTTTTTACATTTCTTTATTTTTTTATTTCCATTTTTGTTTCACGTACGAGTATCTGGAACATTTCCTGTATTTTGTAGGTATTCGTACCGCTATTTTTTCGACATATAGTTTTATGTCAATTTTGAGTATTCAAATTTAAAAAACAAAATTTAAATTTCAAGACAATATGAAATCACAACATAATGAATAGGTGAGCGATTATCTCAGTCCAGGGTGAGTAGTAGTTGGTGATGGAAATCTTTGAATTTAAAAAAAATACAATTACTCTTTATTTATTTTCTTTAAGAGTTGCTTGCAATCCCTTGCACATTGAAGTGTCTGCTCTGCGAAGATATCTCTCAAGAAGTTTTCTTAAAAAGTTAGCTAATGGTGAGTCTCGCATACAAAATGTATCCTTCTAGCTCTTCTTCATTGATATAAGAGAGCCCTTATGTGCAAAGTTAAAATTTTTTTTTCTGCTTATTCTTTACAAAAGATGCCTTCAGCACATTTAGCCACTTCATCGACTCTTTAAAAGATATTGCTCAATAGAATCCCAAATCCATTTTGGAGCTTATAAAAATTTCTAAATGGATCATATAGGTTGACAACAAAGTTATATATCGCCTAAGTTATGATGACAATTGCCATCACCCGCGCTGCTTACCTTACCTAACAATACTCAAAAATGATTTATTTATTTATTTATTTAAGTATTTTACTTTATAAATAAATTTATAAAGTATAAAGGTACGGGGCAACAGGGTCATAAGTACCAGTAATAGAAGTATTTACATATATTAAATATCAGTCATAGATAAACTGTGTTTCGCTAAACATTCTTTAATAGCCGTGTTTTTTTTGACGCGTATATACAATTGTGGATACCTTCAAATTGCGATAACTCATGAACAGTAAGTCACACAATAGAACTCTAAGAAACTTTTTTATGGAGAATCACGTTCTCTTTCATTTTGTATTTAAAAAAATTTATTTTTAAGGAGGTATTTTATAAAAACTGGTTAGCGCCGATAAATGGCAAAAAATCACTTTTTTTTTAAATAACTCTTAAATAATTATTTTTTTTTTACAAAAGATTAAAATTATTTGTAGAGCATGTGGTTCTCCTTGAAAAAGATCCTCGGACTTTTTATCGTACGACGCACCGTTCATAAGTTATCGCAATTTGAAGGTATCCACAATTGTATATACGCGTCAAAAAAAAAACACGGCTATTAATTTTGTAGGAATCTCTCATGCTGCAGTCTAATAATTTTTGAATTGGTTGGTTTTTTCTTGAAACAGGACAGTCAGCTAAAATGTGCTGAACAGTGAGTGAAGTGGTACAATATTCACATTCCATTGGAGTGGTTTTATCAAATAAATATTTTGTGGTGAACAATGTTTTTCCAAGTCTGACTCTGGCTATAGAAATGCATTCTTCTCTGGCTAATTTTGTGTTATAGTTGAGTCTCACTAAGGAAGGATTATGTGTGCTTAAAAAGGTGTTCGAAGTGTTCCATTTTGATTGCTGGATTTTTCTCTGAATATTAAAATAACAACTTAATATTGCCGAATCTAAGCAAGGGGTGACAGTCCATTTTTGAAACTCTAATCGAAAACCAACTGAGTTTTCCCACTAATTCCAATTGTTTTTTTTTAACTTTCTTTGATATCTTTTTTACGGGGAGTAAAAAAATTAAAACTTTGCACATTTCATATGTTTGTCTCAGGCAGTCTAATGGACATAGTTTTTCAACTAAATATTAAATTTATTACAAATTTAAAATTTTATTGGAAATTACTTTCTAATATAATTTACAGATACAATGGTAGCCACAGAAGCCATGTAGAAGTGAGTATTTTAATACAAGAAAAGCTCTCCGGAAGATCATTGGATTGGCTAATATCTTTGTGGTTATTTAGTAAGACTAGCTTTTACTATTTTGTAACTTTAATTTAATTCATTCCAATTTGTAATTTTTAGGCTTTTAAAGCCGATGAAATGTGATCACCATTATTGTGAAATAAAATTTCGCATGGAATTCTTCAAGTTTTGGTTTTTTTTTTGGGATTTTAAATGGGATTTTAATCAGCATACCTACAAGATACAGTGCCAGTACGCCTGCTTAGAAACGTACCCGGATTATTGTAGACACGTGTAACGAGTATAGTACCTGTACGCTTATTTAGAAACGTACTTGTACTATTTCAGATACGTATAACAGATATAGTCCCAGTATGCTTATCTAAGTATTTATGCAGGGACGAGTAACCGAAACAATACAAGTATTGGTACGACAAAACCAATGCCTTTATTTTTCCCGACAGCAATGTAAACGTTATTGAAAGAGTACGGCAATTTCTATGTGATTTTCAAAAACAAACGAAAAAAAATACGTGTTTGTGTCCCCGATACATACGCCGTTTGTACCTAGTACACTGTTTGCAGGGTAAGGAGTTCATTCTGTAAAAAAAAAAAAATGACCTGCGACTCGCTGAACATAACCATTTCTGCGATGGAGAATTATATCACGTGCGTTAAATTCTTCGCCAACTATAACGATCGCCACTTCGTCAATTGTTGGTGCATTGTATCGTCTTTCGTGTTGTCCGACAGGTGTTTTATCTGTTCTTATTATAACTCTGTTCTCATCTGCTGGCATTTGGTCAAGGGCAGTTCTAAACAATTGAATCAATTCGTTGTGTTGATCGAATAAAGTTTGTCTCGTCTAGTGCCCGTATTGTATCGACAACGTTGATCTATTTGTTCATCTGTGTTTCCCATGAAATAAATTTGAAGAAATTTATGGTCCGTATCTGGCAATGGTAGTAATGATCTAGCATGATGATATATTTGACCTTGTACTTTGAATGTTGGCATATAGTTGTCGCGCACGATATTCGTTGCACCGAATGATGTCATTTGGAAACATGAATTGTACTTGCGTATATTCGTTAAAAAATGTTTTGATTCGCTCGTGTCGCCTGATACCAACTTTGATAATGGTTCGGGTGGTAGATGTAATTCTGCTAATTTAACTTTTCCACCAGCACAGCACATTCCTGGTGATTCATTCTTAAATTTGAATGTACTGCAATATGTGCATAGTTCATCCATTTTTCCAATAACCACACTTGGATGAATGCTGTAATTATAGTTAGCATTGTAATGGAATGCACTGAGATATAAGTCAGCGTGAGTGGTTCGTCTGGCTAGAGCAGTGTACATTCGGATGGTAAGCAGTCTGGATTCGCGTTGCACGTGTGTTTCCGATGAACGATGCATTTCGTTGCTTGTTTGTTTCCGATGAACGGGCTCGAGCATGAACTTCACGGTTGGATTCCAATCTTGCATTTCGTCGCTCGTTTGTTTCCGATAAACGGGCTCGAGCATGAAGTTCTCGGTCGGTTTCTAGTCTTGTATTTCGTTGCTCGTTAGTTTCCAATGAACGCGCTTGAGCATGAAGCTCGGATTCCAATCTCGCTTCTCGTTGTTCGTTTGTTTCTGAGTTTCGTTTTGCCTTTTCTGTCGTGCTTGAGACGTAGAACGACCGAGCGCTCGTTTTTTGGGAGACATAACTGCACAGAAATTGCGTTGAAATGCTTTGATAATAAATTTAAATATGTTGAGCGTTGATCAACAAATGGCATTGAAAATTAATACATCTTGGGTCCAAAAATAACGAAAGAAAAATTTAAGGTTGCCATATTAAGGTTGCCTGACTTTTTTTCGCAAAATTGCATTTGATTGTTAACTTTTTTATTGTTTTTGGACCCAAGATGTCAATTTATAGAGAAAACAATTATGATTTTAGCAATTTATTGAAAAAAAATTTTGATTTTATTAAAAAAACGAGGTGGCAACCCCAAAAAAATTAGCGTTAGGAAATAACGCCCAAGGAAATTATAGAAAAATTTTATTAGCGGCACATAATAGCACAAGTGGAGCACATTACAGCACAATAATTTTTTTTTGAAAAATCGAAAATGGCGGGGCTAACTTGACACCAAAAAAGGGAATTTTGGCTATAAAAACCAAACCAATTAAAATAGAAAAATTTTATTAGCGGCACATAATAGCACAAGTGGAGCACATTACAGCACAATAATTTTTTTTTGAAAAATCGAAAATGGCGGGGCTAACTTGACACCAAAAAAGGGAATTTTGGCTATAAAAACCAAACCAATTAAAATAGAAAAATTTTATTAGCGGCACATAATAGCACAAGTGGAGCACATTACAGCACAATAATTTTTTTTTAAAAATCGAAAATGGCGGGGCTAACTTTTTTTCGAAAAAAGGGAAATTTGGCTATAAAACCAAACTAATTGAAATAGAAAAATTTTATTAGCGGCACATAATAGCACAAGTGGAGCACATTACAGCACAACAATTTTTTTTTTAAAAATCAAAAATGGCGGGGCTAACTTTACACCAAAAATTAGTTTTGGCTATAAAAACCAAACTGCTTGAAATAAAAAAATTTTATTAGCGGCACATAATAGCACAAGTGTAGCACATTACAGCACAACAATTTGTTTTTGAAAAATCAAAAATGGCGGGGCTAACTTGACGGACATTAAGCTGACAGGTCTCCATTAGTTTTTTCCACCAATAATTTGTATATTGATGTATTGCGAGATTGTAAACTGCAAAATTGTGCACTTGAAGACGCTGTTTATAATAAATAGCCGACGTGTTTATGTTGGGACACTGCTTAACAGGTTGCGCATCCATTCAGAAACTAGTAAGGACGTTACCATTGGCCTGGATAAAAATTAAATACCCTACACCGTACTAATTTGAAAATTTTGCTTGTACAAGAGGTGTCACACCTTCTTGACCGAATTCAACTAGTTTTTGGTCAGATCTTCTGATTTCAAAGCTTCCACCTACTGTTCTTTGTGTTTGAGTAAAATTTTTATCGGTTATCTCAAAAAACGCTTTCAGTAAAGCATTTTGAAACTTTTGCATATATGGGTCTATCACAAAAAACGCGTTCTGTATAGCATTTTGCCATGCCCTCTGATCCGAATTCATCAAGTTTTTTCTCAGAGCGTGCATTTACTGCTCTTAGTGCCTGAGTGAAATTTAGTTGGATAATCTCAAAAAACACTTTCAGTATAGCATTTTGAAACTTTTTGCATATATGGGAGGTGCCACGCAATCTTGTCCGAATTCATTTAGTTTTTTCTCAGAGCTTGCATTTACTGCTCTTAGTGCCTGAGTGAAATTTGGTTGGATTATCTCAAAAGACGCGTTCAGTACAGCATTTTGAGTCAGTCTATTTTTTGCTCAGATCTTATTGCCAGAGTGACATTTGGTTGGATAATCTCAAAAAACAGTTAAGTACAGCATTTTGAAACTTTTGCCTGCTTTCGCAGAGCTTTCACTTCCCATCTTTAGTTATCGTAAATAAATATTCTCGAGAATTTATGGAAAGAAATGTCAACGATATTGGCAAAACAGCGTTGCCACATGTTTTTTTTTTTTTTGCAAAATGTCTACGGTCTTGGAAAAAGTCAGCGTTGCAAACTGGTTGTTTGCGCAAATGACATAGATATGGGAAAGACTCAGCGTTGCCAGATGTTGCTTTTGTGAAAAACACAGCGTGGCAAACCGGTTATTTCTGCGCAAATGTCAAAGGTATGGGAAAGACTCAGCGTTGCCAGATGTTGCTTTTGTGAAAAACACAGCGTGGCAAACCGGTTATTTCTGAAAAAGTCAACGATATATTAAATTACAACTTGTAAGTGTGTACCTTTGGCCTGGACAAACAGTAAATACCCTACACTGCAGTATTTTTAAAATTTTGCGTATATGGGAGGTGCCACGCCCCCTTGTCCGATTTCACCAAGTTTTTGTTGGGAGCTTGCATTTATTGTTCTTAGTGTCCGAGTAAAATTTGATTATCTTTAAAAACGCTTTCAGTATAGCATTTTAAAGCTTTTGCTTATATGGGAGGTGCCACGCCCTCTTGTCCGAATTCGCTTACAATTCGTAGTATTTATGTGTATTTCGAATTCTTTGTCATGAAAAATACTCCTGAGGTTGCATTTTGAATATATTTTTTATATGGGCGGTAGGCGTGTCAGTTGACTCACTCATTTTCAATCCCACGAGCTAACTTTGACGACGAAGGCAGTATAGCAAATTTTATTGAATTATCTTGCTCAGTTTTCCCAGAAAATGTATTTCCACGCACACCCAGCCAGCCAGACAAACGGACATGGCTATATCGACTCAGGAGGTGACGCTGATCAAGAATTTATTTACTTTTCTATACCTGCCTCCTTCTCTGTGCTACAAATGGAAGGACAAGGTGAATATACCCTGGGTGTAGGGTATAAAAACATCCCTGCAGGAAGGGGAGTTTCCATTCATAAAATATTCACTACTTCTAGTGCTCCCTCTCTGAGAGTAAGTATATTCTTGATAATGGAAACTCCCTTCAGATTTACGATAAGACCCATTATGTGAATTTTGCTTGCCTTATTGCAAATAATGCTCTTAATATTGCGTTTTGAATAAATTTTTTGTGTATTGTCTGTTGACCGATTTTCCTCATTTTCAATAAGACGAGCTAACTTTGACGACAGCGGCAGTCAGGGGAGTGGAGAGAAAAGCCGGGCCCGGGGGTAGTTATATACCGGGCCCCCTCCACTACTAGATTTTTTTTTTTTATTCGAGACTATCACATCGTCGAGCGAATATTGTTTTTCCGTTAACGCAAGGATGCCCACGAGATATATGAAATGTGTAAAGCTGTGATTTTGTTTGCTTCCCGGTCATATTCATAAAATAAAGGTCAAAAAATAAGGTTTGAGCCGATCTGCGATCAAAGTTGAAAAATGTACTAAAAAGAGGCAATTTTTTTAACTGCCCGTTACTTGGAAACAATTGGTTTTTTCGGAGATATCTTTAAGTCAAGCTTTGTAGAAAATATCTAGGCCAACATTGTCTTCTTAGAAGGTTTCGTTCTAAAAATTAAACTTGCTGCTGTTTTGATACAAAAAAAGCAATTTTTTAAGAAATGTTTATGCCTAGAAAATGATTTTTTGTAAAGTTTAAACAGCAGAATATTTGTTCTGGTATTTCTATATTGTAGGAAATTAAATGTAAATTAATTAAATAGAAAAAATTAATTTAAAATATTAATTTTTAATGTATAGAGCTGTTCTCAAAATTAGAAAAATGCAGTATTTAAATTTTTTTTTTCTTTATCGGAAGCAAGAAATTTTTTTTTGGTAGTTTTATATGAAATGGTCTTGTATGATTTTCCTTTAAATCTTACAAGACTACTTCATTTCACATTTTAACAACTTTTTGGAGTTCACTGATTTACATTTTTTCCTGGATGGCGAGCTCGACAATCGAAATCGAAAACAAAAGCTATTTTCAACAACCCCAAATTAGTTTAGAAGATATGACAAGCAAACAAGAAATTAAGAAAAACAAGTAAGGGTGTTACCTTTGGCCTGACCAAACATTAAATACCCTACACAGCAGAATTTTGAAAGTTTTGCTTATATGGGAGGTGCCGCGACCTCTTGTCCAAATTCACCCAGTTTTCTCAGAGATTGAATTTATAGTTCTTAGCATTTGAGTGAAATTTGGTTGGATTATCTCAAAAAATGTTAGTCAGTATAGCGTTTTGAACCTTTTGCTTTTATGGGAGGTGCCACGCCCTCTTGTCCAAATTCTCCTGGTTTTTGTTCAGAGCTTGCGCTTATAATTCGTAGTATTTATGTGTATTTTGGTTGCATTATCGTGAAAAAACTCAAAAAGTTGCATTTTGAATATATTTTTTGTATGGGTGGTAGGCGTGTCCGTTGACCGATTCCGTTCATTTTCAATCCCCCGAGCTAACTTTGACGCCGAAGGCTGTGCACTAAATTTCATAGAATTATCTTGCTTAGTTTTCCGAAAAAGTGTATTTCCACACACAGCCAGCCACCCAGCCAGCCAGCCAGACAGACGGACATGGCTATATCGACTCAGGAGGTGACGCTGATCAAGAATATATATACTTTTCTATATCTTCCACGCCTCCTTCTCTGCGTTACAAATGGAAGGACAAAGTGAATATACCCTGGGTGTAGGGTATTAAAAAAAAAAAACACTAAAATATATATTTTTTTTAGCTTATATATAAAAATGTTATATATTTAAATAATTTTTTTTTAATTACTCTACATTTAATTCCCTTCAACATAAGATTTTCCGGACAAATATTCCGCTCTTTAAAAATTACAAAAAACCAATTTCTAGAAAAAAAGTCATAAAACTTTTCTAAAAAAATTGCTATTTTTGTACAACAAATTTCATTTTCTTTCTAAGATAATATTGGCCTAGTATCTCTCCACAAAAGTTTATTTAAGAATGTTTCTGAAAAGATCAGTAGTTTCGAAGTTACGGCGAAAGTTAAAGTGGATTGTCGTTTAAAGTCTATTTTTAATTTTCGAAATTTTTTTGAAACCTTATCGTTTTGGCCTCATAACGCCAATTTTACATATGTATTAAGAAAGAACTAACCAATAACTTTTTCAATATTTTTTTTTTTTTTCTTAAATACTGCAATTTAAGAATCAAATTTAATATTTTAAATACAAAAGGCAGCATTCGGTACAGGAAGCGTGTAAAAGGCACGGGCTCGGGTTTTTTTCTCGGACCGCGGGGCTCTACTTTCCAGCGACGGACTCCGCCTTTCTAACCTAACCACAAAAGGCTTAAGCTTAGAGGCCCGTGAAGGCCCGTAAATCACAAGCAAGCTTAGAAGCACATTTTTGGAAAACATTATGAAAAATAATGTACATATAAGTGCAGTACTTAGAATGAAAATAAAACAAGTTAATTTAAACTTAAAAAACTTATTAGATTTTACCAAAAAGCTTAAGACAACGTATAATTTTTTTTCTACGTTGAAAAAAAAAATAATAATTGTGCGGGCCCGGACTTTTTTTCAAGTGCTTGTATTATGTTCATGCCGGGCCTCTAAAATCTTTTTTTCAAGCTTGCAAAAAACTACGACAAATTTTATTAATTTCTGCTAGAGTCCGGGCCCTCCAAAAAACTCCGGGCCTGGGGGGAATCCCCCCTTACCCCCCCCCCTCTCGTCAGGCCTGGCGGCAGTGTATCAAATTTCATTGAATTATTTTGGTCAGTTTTCCCGCAAAATGTATTTCAAGGCACAGACACCCAGCCACCCAGACAGACCGGCCTGGCTATATCGACTCTGGAAGTGACGCTGATCAAAAATTATATGGGGCATTTAATCCGTAACGGAGTAGCATTTGGCTTTTGCATCACCGATTTTTTTGAAACTTTTTTGTGTTATAGAACTAGTTCAGACTAGCATCCATGATAAGTTTTATTTTTTTAAGAAAATTTTTATAAAAAAAACAAAAAATTCTTTAAATGATTTTTATATATTTTCAACCACAGAAACTAAATTGCTATTTTTATTTAATGTATTTGACAAATTTTAGGGCTATTTTTAGAATGAACAAAAAAGTGAGTGAACAAGCACTAAAATATTCTTCGTTGCCGGAAGAGGGTAAAAATGTTCACCAACTAACTTTACCTCTATGATATTTCTCTCAAACATACTACCCCCTTTTTTCCACCCCTTAAGGGTTCTTTCAAACGAACTACCCCATTTTTTCCACTCCTTAAGGGGGACTCCCATACAAAATTTTTATGAAAACATCCGAAGGTGATTTTTTGATTTTCGTTGATGCCGCCCCCTGAAATCCTTTCCATTGGTCATTAGAACAAACACTATGAAGTTTCACGGCAATCGGATAACGATAACCCAGCCCTCAAGAGAGGTCAAGGTCAAGTTCAGGTTTCAGGCGAAAAATAATGAAAATTTTTTTTTTAACTTAAATAAATAAGTCAAAGCATAATTTTATCTTATAGCAAATTGAAATACCTTTCCAACAAGCTATAATTGTTTAGTATCGGGTAATTAATACCATACTTCTACACAAGGTATTTTGCGGCAATATTGCTAATGTCGATAAAAGAAAAATTCATAGAATTCGTATTTATTACCCGATTTTAAACAATTATAGCTTGTTTGAAATGTATTTAAATTTGCTATAAGATCAAATTATGCTTTGACTTATTTATTTAAGTTAAAAAAAATTTTCATTATTTTTTGCCTGAAACCTCAACTTGACCTTGACCTCTCTTGAGGGCCGGGTTATCGTTATCCGATTGCCGTGAAACTTTATAGTGTTTGTTGTTATGACCAACGGAAGGATTTCAGCGGGCGGCATCAACAAAAATCAGAAAATCATAAAATAAGCGCTTGCCTAATATACTATTCTCTTTTTTCCACCCCTTAAGAGGTCTCCTATACAAAATTTAGATAGAGATAATTAATTTTGTATGGGAGTCCGAAAAAATGTTGGAGAAGAGAAATTAAAAAAAAAAATTGATTCCATCGTTTGCTCATTCTGAAAATTTGTCAAATACATCATTAAAGTTTTTTCCAAAATTTTTTTTAAAAAATCGAAGAGCATTTTGTTCTAAATTTGAAAATTTAATAAAAAAATAATTTAAAAAATTTTTTTGAATTTGTTATAAAAATTTTCTTAAAAAAATAAAACTTTTAATAAAACAATCACACGTTTTTGCAGCTTTTTCAGTTTTTTTTTTAAATTTATATCTCTGAAACGGCTTTATAAAAAAAATTTGCGTCGGTGATGCAAAAGCCAAATGCTATCCGGTTACGTTTGTAATGCCCCATATATACTTTTCTGTACATGCCACACTTCCTTCTCTGTGTTACAAAGGGAAGAACAGAGTGAATATACCCTGGGTGTAAGGTATAAACATGTCATCGTCTCGCTTGAGCTGCAAGTTTGCATTGTGGTTTTTCGAATTGTTCTCGTTGTTTATTAAAACAATTTATGTAATCCTCATTTGTTACTTGTTTAGCCTTAAACCCAACCCATGTATTTCACTGATCTTTACGAGGCATAAAAATAGCCAAATTCTCTTCCACAAAGGATTGGAAAAAAGTAAATATAGCTGCTTTCGTTGCAGCAATGTACACGTCATCACTTCCTTAACGGTAAAAGTGTCTTTTCATTTTATCCACTTTTTTAAATTAGGGTATTGTCGTATAGGTTGGGACGGGTTTTGTTTTTGGTCAGTGGTTTTGAAACGGATGGAAAAATTGTTAATTTAAATAAACCAATTAAAAGGTATGGTCATCGGCTACAACTTTTTTATAGAAAGTTATTTGACATCGTGATGAAGACAAAAGTTATAGCCATTTTAATGAAGACAACTTTTTTTGCCGAAAAAAAAATAAACCGTATAAGTTGGGACACTTTCAAAAATCACAAAGTGAGCCAAAAAGTTAAGTTAATCTGTCATGTTTCAAAGAAACAATTTGGATAAAAATATATAATATTCCGCCTAATATGATTCGCAATTTGTACAGGTGAAGAAACTGTTCCGCATATTTTATATTTAAGGTACTTCTTGTGCGAGACACAAGATACCATCAACGGATTGGCGTGCAAAGCAACTCTTTTAGCCAGCTTTAACAATGCATCGTCATCAATGGTTGAAATGTCTTTAATTTTATCATTCACTTTTTGGGTATAACTCGCCAAACTGCTTTTTGGGATTTTATAAGCCTTTCTGGTGGATCGAATGCCTAAGCCAATTTTCTTTCCTTGATCTCTGCGACCAATGCATTGAAATCGGTAATTCCACGATCGGTTTTTCGTGCGTTAGTGAACTTGCCAAACTCATGGCACATAAATGCGTCACAATCTTAAAAAATTCATTAATAAATGCTTTTTAACTATTATAAATACAATTGCATTCATCAAAAATTGTAAAAATATAATTATAGTGGTATCGCAAGGCCTTAGAATAAAAAAAAGTGCTGTCCCAACTTATACGACATGAGTGTCCCAACCTTTACAAAGTTGCCATTTCGTGAAAGCCCAAAAATAATATTTGCCACAACAATACATTTCAATTACTCTTTCACGCAATGAAAATACACTGAATACAAGACACATTGAACACACTTACATGAAATATTTGGTTTAAATTCGGCAAATTTCGAACTCGCAGAAACTATCGAAAAGATCTTTTTGATATGACAATTTACTCTTCGTTTGGAATGGATATAATCAACAAGAGTTCTTCGATCTTTTGCACATGAAACGTTAGGTTATAAACAGACTTTACTTCGACAGTTGAAACATAGGTGTCGCCAGTATCGGAAACTCAAGAAAAACGGCTGTCCCAACTTATACGGCGTCCCAAACTATACGACATTCCCCTATTCTTTTAACTAAAATTTAGAAGCATAAATGTAAGAATCAAACTTAGAGAAAAATTTATAACGCTTCCAACAAATGAAACAATATTTAAGATCTGGTTAAAATTGGCTAAGTTTAAGCAGCCCAAAAATCATTTTTATAGTAGTTTTTACAACTTTTCATATTAAAGCTAAATAAAACACGGCTTTTTGGCCAACAGTTTATACAAATACACTTTTTTTGTATCTTTAATATGAAGTGTATTTAATTGCAAACAATTTGAGCCCAAGTTTGGCAATATCATATTTTAAAAAGTTGTTGGTGTTTTTCAGAATAATAAATTAAAAAAAAAAAAAAAAAATAATAATAATTGCACGAAGCATATATTTAAAGTTTTAAACGACATTAGCTTTTTAGGGATTAGCCGTTTTGGGACCCGTCAATATATCGGCTAGAATTCTTGGCTCACCCATAAAAGACCCACACACATAAAAAAATTAAGAGTCCATATGCCTGGGTAAATCTGAAACTAAAGAAACAAACAGCAAGAAACTACAAAGAAAATTAGACTATAATAAAATGGTCAAAAAAATTTGAAAAGAAAACTAAACGGACATTCTCTTGAAACCAACAATTGGTACTTTGGAGATGTTACATGAAGTACCCGCTCTCAACAGTTTGAATTTTTCTACCCAAGGGGAAAAGAAGTGCTTCAAAAACCCTTCTGAAGTGCATCCTTTTCATCAATAAGCGCTTCCTACTTTCTTTTTAAAATTGCATGTCATAGGATGAACGTAAGTAAAAGCTTACCGCAGCCTTACCAAAAAAGAGTTTTTAAAGCGCTTATTTGTAATGATGCGGTAAGCGTTTTTCAATAAAATTCAAAAAAAGAAGAAAAAAACTGGCCGCGCCAGGATTTCTAATCTTAAGTAAGCTGCTGTCACAAACAAATTTGTAAGAGGAGAAACACTTCCGGGAAATCAGTACTTTTTAATCGATGGTATTAAAGAGGAGCACCATAATGGGAAAAATTCATCTGATGGTTACACTGGACCATTTAAAATGAAAACAGTAAAAAAGGGAACATGAAGATACAGATAACAATAAAGATTTTTAGTATATAGTAATGTAAGTATCTGTGTATAGTTGTAAACAAATTTCAACCAATTCTAAACCGCAATTTATGAATTGCAGCCAAATACAATTCAAAACTAGTAAGGGTGTTTCCTTTGGTCTGGCCAAACATTAAATACCCTGCAGTATTTTGAAAGTTTTGCTTATATGGGAGGTCCCACGCCCTCTTGTCCGTAGTCACCCAGTTTTTTCTCAGAGTTTGAATTTATAGTTCTTAGTATTTGAGGAAATTTTTGTTGGTTTATCTCAAAAAATTTTCAGTATAGCGTTTTGAACCTTTTGCTTATATGGGAGGTGCCACGCACTCTTGTCTGATTTTATCTAGTTTTTGCTTAAAGCTTGTATTTATAATTCTTAGTGTCTGAAGCTTTTGCTTATATGAGAGGTGCCACGCCATCTTGTCCGAATTCGCTTATTTTTTGCTCAGAACTTGCACTTATGACTCATAGTATTTATGTGTATTTTGGTTGCGTTATTGTGAAAAATACTCCAAAAGTTGCATTTTGAATATATTTTTTGATTTCGCCCATTTTCAATCCCCCCGAGCTAACTTTGACATCGGAGACTGTGCACCAAATTTCATTGAATTATCCAGCTTAGTTTTCCCAAAAAATGTATTTCCACACACAGCCAGACAGACGGACATGGCTAGATCGACTCAGGAGGTGACGCTGATCAAGAATATATATCCTTTCCTATATCTGCCACGCCTCCTTCCCTGCGTTACAAATGGAAGGACAAAGTGAATATACCCTGGGTGTAGGGTATAATTATAGAGAAGTTAAAAAAGAAGGTGATAATTATGAAGATGAAAATGTCTGTTGTGACCTTGCTATGCCATAGAAAAGACCAATAACTCACGGTGCTCTTGAACAGTCGATAGGTTTTTAGGCTATGTGGAGAAAATCTGTGAATGGGGCTTCATTTGTATTAGTTTAGTGGTCTGGAAAATGCAAACCCCGAAATCGTAGCTGATCATCCCCGCGAAATATCGCAAAAATACGTATCTCATATAAAAAAATAAAAAAATCGGAAAAAAACGCAACAAACAAATATAAAAATAGTTATATTTAATGTATTTTGCAATGTTAAATCTGAATCCGGTCTTAAAATTGCTATATCTCATACGGTTTTTGAGATATCTTAGCCTAAACAAGGAAAAAAGACCGTTTTTGCTATATTTTGAAGCTATATAACTAGAATATAGAACATTTATACGCAAAATTCGATACATTATCTGAAAGCTGCAATCTTTTCTTTAAAACCGCATTTAAATTATGTCAATAGCTTAATTTTTCTCTGAAATATCGTAGACTGAAATAATGACAAAACACGTTTTTTGCACTTTTTTAACATTTTAGGTTAGGATATCTCCGAGAAAAATAAAGATATCGACATTACTTGAATAAGGTTTAGAAGATTGATTTAAACTTTCCATTTCTGCATTAGAATTTACGGTTATACGTCCTTTTATATAGCTCCAAAACTCAACAATAAAACATAGCGTCGGCTTTTTTTCCTTGTTTAGGCTAAGATATGAGATACAGAAATTCTAAGACCGGATTCGGATTCAGCATTGCAAAATACATTAAAAATAACTATTTTTATATTTGTTGCGTTTTTTTTTTCTGAATTTTTTTTTATTTTATATGGGATATGTATTTTTGCGATATTTTGCGGGGATGATCAGCTACAATTTCGGGGTTTGCATTTTTCAGACCACTAAACTAATACAAATGAAACCCCATTCACAGATTTTCTCCACATATTCAAAAAATCTATCGACTGTATTTTCAAATGTAGTTCGGTATTTGGTTGTCTTTTAGCGACCTTTTTTTTTTAAATAGACCTATAAATTTTCAATAGGATTATAGTCGGGACTTTGGACTAATGCATCCATCACTTTGCCACAGTTAAACTGAAGCCACATTCGCACCATAGTTGCTTATGCTTTCGATCATTACGCTAATAGAATTTGAGACGAAGTTTTCAGTCCCTGATAAACCTAAATTGTTCGACTGTTCAAGAGCACCGTGAACTATAGAAGAAAATAATCATGGTTATGCAGATGAACATGGAAGTTATGAAAATTATATTGATGAACTAGATGACGATAACTCACGGTGCTCTTGAACAGTCGATAGGCCTGATGAAAATCTGAGAATGGGGTATCATTTGTACTGATTTAGTGGTCTGAAAAATGCAAACCCCAAAATCGTATCTGATCATCTCCGCAAAATATCGCAAAAATACATATCCCATATAAAATAAAAAAAATTAAGAAAAAAAAAACAGAACAAACAAATATGAAAATAGTTATATTTAATGTATGTTGCAATGCTGAATCCGAATCCGGCCTTAAAATTGCTGTATCTTATACGATTTTTGAGATATCCTAGCCTAAGCAAGGAAAAATACCGTTTTTGCTTTATTTTGAAGCTATATAACTAGAATATAAAACATTCATACGTTGAATCGGATACAACATCTCAAAGCTCTAATCTTTTTTTTTTTGAAAGCCTCATGCAAATTATGTCAATAGATTCATTTTTTAACTCTAGGTTATCATATTTGGGATATCTTCGAGAAAAATAAAGATATGGACATAATTTAAGTTAGTTTTTAAAGAAAAAGATTAGAACTACTGTATTGGATTCTACGTATGAATGTATTTTTTCCTTGTTTAGGCTAAGATATCTCAAAAAACCGTATGAGATACAGCAATTTTAAGGCCGCATTCGAATTCAGCTTTGCAAAATACATTAAATATAACTATTTTCATATTTGTTTGTTCTGTTTTTTTTTTTTTTTATTTTATATGTGATATGTATTTTTGCGATATTTCGCGGAGATGGTCAGCTACGATTTCGGGGTTTGCATTTTTCAAACCACTTAACTAGTATAAATGAAACCCTATTCACAGATTTTCTCCACATTTTCATCAAACCTATCGACAGTTCAAGAGCACTGTGAACAGCTATGAAAATTATATTAATTATGATTTAGAAGAACAAGAAGCACAAGGACAACAAGAACAACAAAAAGAGCAAAAACCACTAGAAAAACAAAAAGAACTACTAGAACGACAAAAAGACAAGACCAACAACTACTAGAACAACAACTACGAGATAAACAGAAACAACAAGAACTACTAGAAAAACAAAAATAAAAAAAAAATAACTACTAGAAAAACAAAAAGAGCTACTAGAACGACAACATCAAAATTTTTTATTTCCTGGTGGTGATAGGAATGGTAATATAGGTCGGACATGGGATTCTTCGAACAGCTCTATAAAAAAAAAAGGAGTCAAATAAAGAATTTGACAGGTAAGTCACTATTCTGAGCCACTGTGCATCGTTGCTTTGGTTTTGTTTTTAGTTTTTTATCAATAATATTTGTTAATTCGATTAAAAAAAAACACATTAAAAAAATCACTGTTAATTGAATCTGCCCATCTTTTATATATTTTAAGATTTGCCCAAACCACAATCGCGCTGGCAATGTGAATATTGCGACAGAAGCTACGTGCATAAACATGATTTATTTAAACATGTTAAGGACGAGCATTCGCATACGTCACAACCACAATGTGAGCTCTGCGGCAATTATGTACTATAAAAATGAAAGTAGCCTGGGTGGCCACATAAGATATAAACACAAAAAAAAAATACTTAAGAAACTATTCGCATAAAATTGTATTATATTTTAATAGTCTATATTGACTTAAGTTATGTGCATCTATAATATACTAAACATATATAAATTTATATAGTAGTTGAAAAAATGTTCACGGATTTTAATTAAAAAATGTTGGATATAGGTACAGGATTTCACACCAAATTGATCTTTTTTCAATTCAATTTAAACTGTTTTCAAATCAAAATAAACTTTTTCCAAAGTAAAATAAACTTTTTCCATTTTATCACACTTAACAAATTCATATTTTATTCGTCAAAAATACTTACATATATAATATATAATAATGTTATATTATATTCCGCAAAATTTCAAATATTTGCAAAATATGCTTCGTTTTGAAGCGAAATCCTACTTTTTTTTTCAAAAAAAAGTAGGATTTCAAAACGACTGCACTAGAAAAAGAAATCGTCATTAATTTAAAATATCGCAAGGCGATTATACCGTAAATTTAATTTGTGAAGAAAAATCATAAAAAAAACGTCCAGAAATAGAAGCAACGATAGATGGACTCGGGATGGTGGTGCCAACCAACCGAGGTAAGTAAAATTTACTTCAAAATTATTTTTTATAATAAACTAACTTAATCCTTTTTTCAGAATAAATTTCTACAATGGCAGGCCACAAGCAGAGGGCCATTTCAACAACCGGGGGCCGAACCAGAACAGGCAGACTCAAAATTTTAGGAGATTTAGTAATTACACTGAATACCAGAGAAACGTGGAGCAGAACATCCGTGACTTAATGATCCGCTTAGAAAAGGTTGAAGATGACAACAAGATTTTGAAAGAGGACAATAATGAGCTGCTAAATAGAGACATGGATAAACTATGGCGCGATTATGGAAAACTCACAGAGGAGCTTAAAATGTTGAAAAAAGGGCAAGAGGATACGGCCTTAAATACAATTCTATAAAATATACATAATGCGATTAGGAGCAAAAAAAAGGAATTGGAATAGAATCAAAATAGATAACAGAATTAAACTATAAAAGTATAGTTTTATTTTTTTGTTAATAAATCAAGTAAAAAAAATAAATATTTGTCTACTGTAATTACTTCAAAACAAGAAAAAAGAAAAATTCTGAAACAAGAGGATCAACATAAGTGTGCTTTGAAATATATGGTCGAGTTTTAAAACCCAATTTCACACTCAAATTTTGAAACAAGAGAGATAAACAGTTCAGGAAATACAGTATGTCAAGAATTGCTATTCACATTGAAAATAAATTCATATTTTCAACATATTAAGCAAAAAAAACATACTTCTTACATCTTTGCTAAACTTTTTTTCATGAATAATAGTTGCTTACCATATTTAGAAAGGATTCTTGAAAAAAATTTGCAAATTCAATGCAAAATAAAGAAAAAATCAACAAAAACAATTAATACTCGATTTTTGAAGTGTCAAGAATGTCCTTTCACAAATAAAAATAAATATTTTTACATATATTAAATTTCTAGTACAATATCTCCCTTGTTTACAGCCATCTTTGAATGACCACTATAAGCATCTACCACACATTGTAGACGTTTTAACATAGAAGGAACCAACTTTTTCAGGTTGTAATTACTCGGTCTTTTCCAATATTGTATTTTCAAATGTAGTTCGGTATTTGGTTGTCTTTTAGCGACCTTTTTTTTTTAAATAGACCTATAAATTTTCAATAGGATTATAGTCGGGACTTTGGACTAATGCATCCATCACTTTGCCACAGTTAAACTGAAGCCACATTCGCACCATAGTTGCTTATGCTTTCGATCATTACGCTAATAGAATTTGAGATGGAGTTTTCAGTCCCTGATAAACCTAAATTGTCAAGTTTTTTAAAGTGAAATGATTACACATTCTTTCCACATCATGGTTGTGTCTATGAAAGATAAGTTCCTACCCCTCTCCCACCTCCAAGTCATAATCCTAAATTTTTAACAGTCGGAATAATGTTGCGATGTTTTGCCTTTCTCCACACTATAGCAGGTCCATCGCTTTAAGACCACATCATACTCGTTTTATCGGAGAATATGACATCGTATTATAACGATGGACTGGCTATAGTGTGGCAAAAGGCGTTATAATCGTTAGAAAACTGCAATATTATTCCGACTGTTAAAATTGAAAAATTTAGTATTATGACTTGGTAGTGGCAGAGGAGTAAATACTTATCTTTTATAGACACAACCATGAATTGGAAAGAATGTGTGACCATTTTGCATTAAAAAACTTGACAATTCGGTTTTATTAGGGACTGAAAACCAAATTTCAAATTCTATCAGCGTAATGATCGAAAGCATAAGCGAGTAATTACAGCCTGAAAAAGTTGGTTCCTTCTATGTAAAAACGTCTACAATGTGTGGTAGATGCTTATTGTGGTCATTGTAATATGGCTGTAAACAAGGAAGATACTAAAAATTTAATATAAAAATATTTCTTTTCATTTGTGAAAAGA
This sequence comes from Calliopum simillimum, assembly GCA_951812925.1. Lineage (NCBI taxonomy): Eukaryota > Metazoa > Arthropoda > Insecta > Diptera > Lauxaniidae > Calliopum > Calliopum simillimum. The sequence goes on along the minus strand of CATOTO010000240.1, from coordinate 76,693 downwards.
CATTCTTGACACTTCGTCGGCTGAGTATTATTTTGCCGTAAACGCCACTTCGTTGAAAAAGCAAAAGCAGATAACTTGTACTCGTCTCTACACAAGTTGTGTGCTTTTGCTTTTTCAACGAAGTGGCGTTTACGGCAAAATAATACTCAGCCGACGACTTCAAAAATCGGGTATTATTTGTTTTTTGTTGATTTTTTCTTTATTTTGCATTGAATTTGGAATTTTTTTTCACGAATCCTTTCTATATGTACATGATAAGCAACTATTATTCATGAAAAAAAAAAAAAACTTAGCAAAAAGTTAGAAGTAGGTTTTTTTTTGCTTAAAAAAATGAATTTATTTTCAATGTGAAAAGCAATTCTAGACATACTGTATAAATTTTTTGAATTTAAAATTAATTCCTAGCTGGCCGAAAGGCTCTTGTTTATAAAAACAGTACTTTTGCACTGGGGCCTATCTAACGGTCAATTTTTTTTCAATAAGCACCATAGATCTCGTCGATTCGTGGTCTAAAACAATTTATGTATGCAAATTTTCAGAGAGATCGTATGACGTGCAGGAGTGTCAGCAAAGAAAAAAAAACACTTATTGTCAATCAAACGTTTATTTTTTGTACTGGAGTCCATCTAACGGTTAATTTTTTTCAAAACAAAAAAAAACTTATGGTACTCGATTCATCATAAAAAATAAACTGTGCACCCAAATTTTAAGATTGATGGAACGACGTGTGTGAGTGTCACCGAAGGATTAAAAAATGGTATATATTATAAATTGTAGTTTTTACTTGTATAATTCTGATATATTAGAATGTAGTTGGAGAAAATTAGTCCGCAATTGAAAACAGGGACATATTAATGCGGGGTACTCAGAAATCATCTAACTACCCTGTAAAAAGATATTTGAGTAACATTTATTTCGTGATTAAAAAAAAAAAAACAGCTTGTGCTTCCTCCGAAATGAAATTCTATCTCCGCCCCTCATAGAAAATACATAAATTTGTATTTTTGTGCTTACTTAATGATAAAAACCATATTTCTCATATCTTAGCACTTGTTGCTTTAGAAGAAAATAAAAATAAACACGAAAACCTTTTTTTGATGGGAAAAGCCTTTGGCATAAAAACCCATGTTTTTTTATGCACTTCATCCATTTTTAAAAAAATTTTAATATACAAAATAGTATCCATATAAAATTTAAATTAGCAAAAATTTTTTCGTAGCCCATGGATCGTATATTATGATCAATTGCTAGTAATAAATTTTCTGGGCACGCAAAGTACGCATTGTCCTTACAAAGATTGTCAACAAGGTTGTGATAATTTGATGGCAAATATCTTGTATTTCTTATTAAATTAAAAAAGTGGATGCTGCCGCGTACTGATATTTAATGTTGAATCAACATTGTTGATATACATTGCAATATAAGTTGCTAGATCTTGTAACTGTTGAGATGGTTTTGCTTTTGACATATAAAAGCGTAAAACTCTGCTGGCTTTTGGATGGATGCGTCCCGGTTGCTTATTAGCTAAAGTGGGCGAACATATGCCTGTGGACACTGCAGTTGCTATGTCAAATAAATATTTCTAATCGGTACTTTCAACAGTTAATCCGATAGTTGGAGGCAAACTTTCCTCAACGCAAGGAATTGCTAATAAATTTGCAATCTAAATAAATCAAAAATAATAGAATTAAGCATAAAAACTAAATGAGAAATGATTTAGCAAATAAGAGTGTTAATCGTTATTTTTTTTCTGCGCTACATAAAGAATAACAATACCAAATTCCATTCAGAAGTAGGATACTAAACAGAAAAAGTATATATTATATGTACGTACCGGATTATCTACATTTTCAATTGCCGGTAGTTCTAGTTGGTCCGGTTGTAATTGAAGAATCTATTTTTGTAAACAAATGACGAAATGGCAATTCATTAAAATGAAGCATGCAAATGAATCAATGCAACGGTCTACCCAGATCAAATTCCAGACAGCGTATAATTCCATTGTGCATACCGGTGTTTTTGACTTCACCATCTGAGCAAACACCAACCAAGTCCGATATGTTAAAATACTTCGTTTCGAAAAACTTTAGAAGAATTTCGGCAGTGAATTACCTCGAATTGGTACAGCGCCTAAGAATTTTGCATAGGGCGGTTTTAAAATGGTTAAATGAGTTTCCATCATCTGTTTTCTCCTGGTTCCGTCAAATGCAAAAACTTTAAGGTTCGATTTGCAAATGCTTTTCTTAATTACACTCTGTTGGTTTGCCTCTCATTTGCGTACTGGCTGTGGTCATCTCACTTTTCTTGAAATTTGCAGTTGGGTTCTCAGATTTTTATAAAAATTCACAGAGCTGTTCTAAGTGCTTAGCATGGAGACCTCTCATTATTAGTTTTGCGAAAAGAAATTTTTTTTGCAAGTTATGGGCATGGAACTTTAGAGTGTTCAAGTTGTGTTTTTGCGAAAAATCGATGCAATTTTTTTTCTAAGTCCCGCCATTTTCTCAAAAATAAATTTTTTAAATTTTTGTTCTCGGATTCTTGTAGCATTTTAAACGTTGTTTTGATTTCCATTTTTAAATTTGGGAAATTTTCAAAATTTGCAAAATGGCGGCCATTTTTTGAAAAATCTTAAAAGTTGATAATCCCAAAATAATATATTTTTTTTTATTTTTTTTTTACAGAAAGGTGAATAAAATACAAACATTTTGTAGAAAACTTGTTTTGCGCGAAACGGTTGTGAGAGCCATAGGAGTTTTTTTTCTAAGGAGTCACGTGACAATTTTTTTAACATTCTTTTGTGCTTTCTTTTACACCCAAAAAAAAAAAAAATTTCAAAGTACAAGGATATAACTTCCATTGCTTAGAAAATACAAGCTATACAAAAAAACCGATTTTTCCTATATGAATCATAACTAGTAAGGGTGTTACCTTTGGCCTGGCCAAACATTAAATACCCTACACAGCAGTATTTTGAAAATTTTGCTAATATGGGAGGTGCCACGCCCTCCGAATTCACCCAGTTTTTTTCTCAGAGTTTGCATTTACAGTTCTTAGTATTTAAGTGAAATTTGGTTGGATTATCTTAAAAAAATGTTTTCAGAATAGCGTTTTGAAGCTTTTGCTTATATGGGAGGAGCCACGCCCTCTTGTCCGATTTTGTCCAGTTTTTGCTTAAAGCTAGCATTTACAGTTTTTAGTGTTCGAGTCAAATCTAGTTCGATTATCTCAAAAAACGCTTTCCGTACAGCGTTTTGAAGCTTTTACTTATATGAGAGGTGCCACGCGTTCTTGTCCGAATTCGACCAGTTTTTTGTCAGAGCTTGCGCTGATAATTCGTAGTATTTATGTGTATTTTGGTTGCGTTGTTGAGAAAAATACTCAAAAATTTGCATTTTTAAGATATTTTTTGTTTGGGCGGTAGGCGTGTCTGTTGACCGATTTCGCTCATTTTCAATCCCCCGAGCTAACTTTGACGACGGAGGCTGTGTACCAAATTTCATTGAATTATCTTGCTTAGTTTTTCCAAAAAATGTATTTCCACACACAGCCGTTACCCAGCCAGCCAGCCAGCCAGACAGACGGACATGGCTATATCGACTCAGGAGGTGACGCTGATCAAGAATATATATACTTTTCCATATCTGCCACGCCTCCTTCTCTGCGTTACAAACGGAAGGACAAAGTGAATATACCCTGGGTGTAGGGTATACAAATAAGTATTGACGAAATGATAGCCATGTTTTGAAAAATCTTAGAAATTAATTTTCCAAAAAAAGTCTTTTGAAAAACGAATGTTTATCACCCACACCTTTCAAAAGATTTCTTTAAAAAAAATTTTAAGAAAAAAAAAAATTTTGTTTTTCGGAATAATGATTTTTAAGATTTTTCAAAACATGCCCATCATTTCGTCAATACTTATTTTTAAGATTCATATAGGAAATATCGGTTTTCTTGGTATAGCTTGTATTTTCTAAGCAATGGAAGTTACATCCTTGTACTTTGAAATTTTTTTTTTTTGGCCACCTAGTGGGTGTAAATGAAAGCACAAAAGAAAGTTAAAAAAATTGCTGTGGCTCTCACAACCGTTTCGCGCAAAACAAGTCTCCTACAAAATGTTTGTATTTTATTCACTTTCTGTAAAAAAAAAAAAATAATAAAAAAAAAAATTTTAATGAGATAATCAACTTTTAAGATTTTTCAAAAAATGGCCGCCATTTTGTAAATTTTCATAAATTTAAAAATGGAAATTGAAACAACGTTTAAAATGCTACAAGAATCCGAAAACAAAAATTTAAAAAATTTATTTTTGACAAAATGGCGGGACTTACAAAAAAAAAAATTGAATCGATTTTTCGCAAAAACACCACTTGGACACTCTGAAGTTCCATGCCATAACTTGGAAAAAAAAAATTTTTTTTCGCAAAACTTATAATGAGAGGTCTCCATGCTAAGCACTTATAACATTTCTGTGAATATTTATAAACATCTGAGGACCTAACTGCAAATTTCGAGAAAAGTGAGATGATCACAGCCTACTAATTTATTTTTATCTATAACAATCTTTCCAGTTGTTTCAACATATTGAAACAAATAAGTATTCGAAAAAAAAAACAGAACAGTGTTGAAAAGCCTCTCGGCGCAGCAACTCACCATGATGTAAGGGTGGTTTGAAAAATTTTTCTGCGAATATATAATTTCTTCCAATTAAACTTATTTTCTTTCTAACACTTTCATTATGGAATTGTTTTTTGAATTCGAAGGCTGCTCTATATATATCTGGCCTAATAATGAAAATGCGAATATTTATCATCAAAAATGGTTTTATTGTTTTTCAAAGTATTCTCCAGCATGATTTATACACTTTTGCATGCGCTCAAACCAATTGTCGAATCACTTTTTCCATTCCGATTGGGACACCTCCAAAACATTGTTTTTAAACGCTTCAACAGCATCTTCTGGCGACGAAAATCGTTGACCACGCATGTTTGTTTTAATGTGAGGGAATAAAAAAAAGCCACTGGGTGCCAAGTCAGGGCTGTACAGCGGATGACCCATCAATTCGACGTTTTGGCCAGTCGAAAAGCCGCTGGTTTGAGCCGATGTGTGAGATCTCGCATTGTCATGGTGAACAATGATTCGTCTTCTCTTGTTCGTTTTTCGAATTTCTCCGAAGACTTCAGGGAAAAAAATTGTGGTATACCACTCAGAATTGACCGTCCTACGTTGCTCAAGCGGAACAGTCGCCATATGACCAGTTTTGCCGAAAAAACAGGCGACCATTTGTGCTTTTTCCACCAACAACTTTCGTTTGATTTGACTCGTCTTCGAAGACCAACACGGTCGATTGCTGTTTTGTTTCGGGCTAATATGCATAGATCCATGATTTATCACCTGTGAAGATCTTATAAACGTCTTTTGAAGCACCGCGATCTTATTTTTTCACCATTTCTTTGCACCAATCGACACGAGCCTTTTTTTGAGCGATTGTCAAATTGTGCGGAATCCAACGAAAACAACCCTTTTCTATGGCCAGATTTTCATGCAATATCGAATGTATGCTGGTGGGAGAAATGCCCAATGATGCCTCTATCTCACGGTATGTCACATGACGATCTTGCATTATCAGTTCACGCATGGCATCAATGTTCTCTGGCACAACGGCCGTTTTTGGACGACCTTCACGGAATTCGTCTTTGAGCGAGCGTCGGCCACAATTGAACTCATTAAACCAGTTTTTCACAGAACTATAGGGTGGTGCTTCATCGCCATACAAAGATTTAAGTTCATTGATGCACTCTTGTCGTGATAATCCACGTCGAAAGTTGTGAAAAATGATCGCACGAAAATATTTACGAGTTAATTCCATTTTTTTGCCAAATGATGATCGTACGTCGTTCTGAGTACGTTTAAGCAAAAAAAGTTCAAACTTTCCAATGGAAATGTCAGATAGCACCTGCAAACAGGTGCCTAGGCCAGAAATATATATAGCAGCCTACGTATAAAGCTATCATACTTTATTTTTTCCATTTAACTTTAGAGTAAGGGAGTGCATCCGTGTATGAGACGGGTTTTATTTTTGAGCCATAACTAATTACTGGTTAAACCGTTTCAAGTGTTTGTTATATATATCGTTTGAAAGGTAAGAAATGTGCACAACGTAGAAAGTTATTTCATCACATGCAAAAGTTATGGCCAATTTTCTAAGTACATGTTTTTCGCAATTTAAAAATTTGTATCCGGTATGAGACACCTTTAAAAATGGAATTTAAATTAGAAAATACGTAATAAAAACACCATAACTGTACGTAAACACATGTAGTATTAAATATATGTCGATATTTGACAGTTGCACACGATTTGGGTTCGAAAAAATAAGTGTCTCATACCCGGATACATGACTCTTTTTAAGAAAAGCCAAAAAATAATGTTTTAACCATTTATGTTTGGAGCATTCCAAAGTTGGTACGGGACAAATCGTACGTATTTTTTGAGTTTCAAAGTTAAATTAAAGACAAACCAGAACGTTATCAAAAAAAGCATCTAGTACATTTATTTTGTGTGATATAGACCTATTAAAACCAGTTAGAAGTTCGTTTGTACGGGACAGCCCAAATCTACCATACTTTCTATTTTTTGACTTTGTAGCAAGTTTTTAGCGAAATTAATAAGCTTTAAAAATTAGCAAAAATATTTTTGGATAGACTAAGGGTCAAGGTATAGTAAAACAATAAAAGTTTGAAAAAATATTTATTTAAATGAGAGTTATTAAATAAAAATTAAATTGTTTGTACGGGACATTTTCGTTTGTACGGGACTCGTACGAAATACATGTATATTTAATTAGTTTTAAATCATTTTTTAAATGAAAATATAACACTATGATTACCCCAAGCGTGTTTTTTGCATGTTTCTTGATGGCCATTAACTGAAATTTAATGAACTTTTGATTTTCCTGGGATAGGCTCATGGATGGACATTTTTAATTTTTTAAGCTATATCTGATTCAGAAATGAAAAAAATTCTCGTAGAGGGTACTAAAGTGGCTGCTAGTGTCGCGAAATCTTTTGCGTTTTTGACTACGGCACCTTCTCTTAGACTTCGACCTTTTTGACTTACAAGTCGTTTCACATTACCACCGACTCCATCATCCACGCCTTTGGGATCTGTCCATAAGTTACATAGATGCTGTTTAAGCATTACGTAAGCAGATTTTCAATGATATAAGCAAAAATTAACAAATCGTGAACAGGAACCCCTCTCTTATGAATGGACGTAAGCAGTTTTTCAAATACGAGCAAGAATTCAGGAACTAAATTATTTTTATAATTAAAGCAATAGCGGTCATACGGAAATTGAAAAAATCCTTGACACCTTAAATCAATTTTAAGGGCTAAAGTTAGACTTTAATATAAATATTTTTTGTCTTACGTAAGAATTTTATCGACCTCTCCTCCTGTATAAGCAACAATAAGCAAATCTTGAACCACTCCCCACCTTAATATGCTTACGTTATACTTAAACGGCCCTATATGAACACCATTTCATTTTTATATAGCAGTTTTGCTCATATCTCATACAATTAAAAGTCACAATTTCTTAAGTGCATATACATAATAAAGCCCCCTGAGACTTATAGTTCATAGAAAAGTAGTAACCAACGGTGACCGTACCCATATCGATAATTTTTAAAGAGTTTTTTCAACAATATTAGAAAAAAATTAATAGAAATCTTAATAAAATAAATATTGTGTTTGTACGGGACAAGTAATAAGATAATAATTATTATACAGGGTGGCTGATTCGAAGTGTTACCAATTCAAAAGACTATATTTTTAGTTTCCATGCACAGATTGTTTTGATCAAACGCTATAATTGTTGGGAAATGTTCAAATTTTAAGAATCTACTTGAGATTTTCGATATGGCAACCTTTGGCCTTAACTATGGCCCGTAGACGGTCGAAGAACGAGTCGCATGCTGCACGAATTTGATTTTGTGGAAGTTTGCGCCATTCTCGTTATAGGGCCACTTTTAGTGCATCAACGCTCTGGTATTTTTTAGTCAAGACCTTCTTGTCCAACATACCCCAGATTGAGAAATCCAGCGGATTCGCATCAGGCGAATTTGAGAGCCATTGTTGAGCAGAAATGAAGCCGGGAACGTTTTTTTCTAACCATTCTTGATTCACACGAGCTTTGTGTGACGGTGCCGAGTCTTGTTGGAATGTCCATGGCTTGCGACCGAAATGTTTGCGTGCCCACGGTAGTAAAGCACCCTCCAACACTGATTCACGATACACCTGGGCGTTTACTTTGACGCCAGCGGCCAAAAAAACGAGTGGTGAGCGCCCATCAGCAGTCACTGCAGCCCAAACCATCACATGCGGTGGTGCCTGCGTCCTGGTGGCCAAACGAACATTCAAATTTTCGTAGGACCTCTCTGTCAAGTAAACCCGATCATTTTGTTTGTTTACATATTGCTGGATACAGTAATTTTTCTCATCAGAGAAGACAATTTGTGACAGATTTCCGGCGGCGTGCAAGCGCAACAACTCCTTGGCTCTATCGAGCCTAACTTTTTTTTGAGCAGGAGTGAGATCATGCGCCTTTTGGAACTTGAGGGCCTTTAGTCCGAGCTTGTTTGACAATGTGTGTTGCATTCGTTCACGCGATATTTTCAGCTCGGCAGCCATTTGTCTGCCACTGCGTCTCGGATTTCGCTCAATTCTGGCCTTCACATTTCGAACCATTTCTGGTGATGCTGCAGTTATTTTCCGACCACCACCATGTCGTTTGGCAACGCTGCCGGTACCATTGTAACGTGTTATGGTCCGATACACAAACATTTTATTCACTTTTAAATGTTTCAGCTCACGAACAATTGCTGGTTGCGATTTTCCAGCCAAGTAAATAGCAATCACACTATTACTATGGAACTCAACATTTCGAAAATTTTTTATTTTCAATAAATTGACGCGCAAATGCTTTTGGTTACTTGTTGATAATAGAATGAACTAACATCATGCCAATTTTTAGACAGCTGTCATGTTCCATCTGTCAGATAAGTCTACCTGAAGTTGGTAACAGTTCGAATCAGCCACCCTGTACTTTAGGCAAAATAAAATCCGAAAATTACTGCACTTTTTAAGAGTACCCAAGTAACTAGCTTTAAATAAAATGTTAATAAAATTAAACCGTTATGTGTGTTGACAGAAAAGTAATTACATCGATTTGTGCGTTTGCACGGGACACCCATAACTGTTTTGTTTGTAGCGGTATAATACAGATGTTTTCAAGATAGCTTTTTTGCAAATACTATTTATCAATACACTAGTTAGTCTATGACCTAAAGCTTAAGATATAATTTATAACGTAACTCATCATGGTTTAATAGAAAAACAAAGACGAATATGATCAAAAATATACCTAGTAAAAAAAAAACTTTGGCACTTTCTTTAACTGTAAAAAACTGAGCCTAATACCAAGATTTTAGTATGAAATCAATTTGGAAAGTAAAGTTTAATCCCACATTTGAAAAATAAATCTGAAACATCTGCTAAAAAATACCATTTTCACTGGAATGCTCCATTTGTACAAACCCACATCGTGTCACAAAGCAGATGTAAAACACTAAATGTTAACGCATGATGCTTCCGATTTTCAGTTGATTAAATAAAAAATATAACACTTTGAAACAGATCATAAAAAAACTTTTTGCAGTCGAGTTGCGACCTGAGGTGTATAACTTAAATTAGCAATAGATCTTTTCACTTCGGTGCTGGCTTAAAAACTTGGCCATAGTAAGAGGACAGTTCGACAGTAGTCAGATTGGCAATAATAATTTTGCATCATAGAAAAAATCGACTGTCTCATACCCGGATACACACCCTTGTTTTTATACCCTACATCTAGGGTATATTCACTTTGTCCTTCCGTTTGTAACGCAGAGAAGGAGGCGTGGCAGGTATGGAAAAGTATATATATTCTTGATCAGCGTCACCTCCTGAGTCGATATAGCCATGTCCGTCCGTCTGGCTGACTGGCTGGGTGGCTGGCTGGGTGTGTGTGGAAATACATTTCTTGGGAAAACTGAGCCACATCATTCAATGAAATGTGGTATTCTGCCTCTGTCGTAAAAGTTAGCTCGGGGGATTGAAAATGAGCGAAATCGGTCAACGGACACGCCTACCGCCCATACAAAAAATATATTCAAAATGCAATAATAAGAGCATTATTTGCAATAACAGAAGCAAAATACACATAAATACTAGGAAAAGTAAGTATAAGCTCTGAGCAGAAACTTGGCGAATTCGGACTAGAGGGCGTGGCATTTCCCATATAAACAAAAGATTCAAAATGTTATACGGAAAGCGTTTTTTGAGATAACCCAACCAAATTACACTCAAACACTCGGATTTATAAATGCAAGCTATACACAAGATCTAGGTAAACTCGAACAGGAGGGCGTGGCACCTCCTATATGAGCAAATGTTTCAAAATTACAAAATAAAAGTGTTTTTTGAGATGATTCAACCAAATTTAGAGGGCGTGGCACCTCCCATACAAGCGAAAGTTTCAAAATGGTATACTGAAAGATTTTTTAAGGAAAACCTAACCGAATTTTACTCAAACACTCAGAACAGTAAATGCAAGCTCTACGCAAAATCAAGGTAAGCTCGGAGGTGAGGGCGTGGCACTTCCCATATAAGCAATTTGTTCTTATACTCTCCTAATAATATACTTGAAATGCAGTGTAGGGTATTTAGTTTTTGGCCAGGCCAAAGATACCACCCTTACTAGTTTTTTCTTGAAATCAAAATTTTTGTCACGTTTTTTTTTTTTTTGAGATTTGAGATTTAATTTATTTAGAAATAATGCATTTAAAGAAAATTTTAAATTAGGATATTTTTTGTAATGGGAATTATTTAGGATTAAGGGGAAAAAAAAGATTTAAGGAAAATGTGTAATACTTTTTACATTTTAGTGTTTTATATTATTTAAGTTACTTTTAATCAAAATTTAATAATGCAAAATTCTTACTACGTATAACTTGAAACTGTATGTACTTTTGCCATTTTATACATAACTAGAGTTCGCCTTGTGGCCGAAATTCGACCATTTCGATTTGACCATAAAATAAAGGAAAAAGTTTCTCTACCCTTCCTTGGTCGATAAAACACAAAAAGCTTTTAATATTCTTCCTTAGGGTTCGGGTTATTTGCATCGGTGCATCTGCTAAGTTGCAATATCGTACTTTCCATTTAGAGGCGTGTAACTCCTACTAAAGAGTAAACAGTTTTTGATATCTTTCTATGCCAAAATTCATAAAAATCAATCATGCTATCATGCTATATAGTGCTAACTCTATATCTATACCAAATTTCATAAAAATCGTATGCAGTATTTTCGCCATGAGAGCATTTTTTCCATTTATGGGCATGGCACTGCCCACTGAAAACATAATGGTCATGTAATCGTTCCTTAGTGCCAATCCTATCTCCATATCAAATTTCGTTGGAACCGATGCAGCGGTTTAGCCGTGAGAGCATTTTTTCCATTTAGGGGAGTGGCACCGCCCACTGAAAAACATAATGTTCATATTATCGTTTTTTAGTGCTAACCCTATCTCTATACTAAATTTCGTTAAATTCGATGTAGCAATTTAGCCGTGAGAGCGTTTTTTCCATTTAGGGGCGTGGCACCACTCACTGAAAAACATAATGGTCATATTATCGTTTCTTAGTGCTTACTCTATCTCCATACCAAATTTCGTTAAAATCGATGTAGTGGTTTAGCCGTGAGAGCGTTTTTTCTATTTAGGGGCGTGGCACCGCCCACTTAAAAAAAAAAATAGTTCTATGCACTGCTCCTCCTCACAACCTTTCCAACAAAAAAAAAAATCAAGCAAATCGGTTTAGATTTAGGTATAGAAACAGGGACTGAACCGATTTCGTTTGCCTATTTATATATAGATATACATATCTATAAGAAGCCAAACACGCTAAACGAACCAGGTGAAAACTTTTTTGTCTCCGATTTCGCTCAAATTTGGCAATATGGTAGATCCGGTGTGCAATCTTAAAAATTTATTAATTTAAAACACGTGTGTACTTACTTAAAGCGAAAATAATTGATTTTTACCGATTGATGTTTGGGTTAAGATGTCTTGTACTTTCGGTGATTTCGCAAGGAAAGTAAGAGATTTCTTTGTGGAAGTTAGAGCTTGCTGACTTTTTCAGTTTTTACTATCATCCCCTATTTTGCGGATTTTTGAGCAAGTGTTATCTGAAAGACAGTTATATCTTTTTTCATTACCGCTTCACTACAAATTTTGGGTTTATAAAGAATAACGGTTTTTTATTATTTTCATGGAAATAATAAATAAAAACAGTTGAGATCATGAAGAATCTGGAACGATTGAAATTTTTCCAAAAACCGTGTTTTAAGTTCTTGGCATATGAGGAAGCAATTTTTATCGGACTCAAAAAAAATGTGTAAGATTTTCATAACTGAGCCCGATTTAACATATTGGTTTTGTACAAAGTCTTTCCCCCTGTATATGCTCTCTACCTGAAATCCAACAGTTAATGGTTTGCTCAAATTTTTGTAATAAAGCAGTGCAGTTAAATCAGGAGGTGTTCTCTTATTGTGCTCTGTTGTGCTCTTTAATCAAATTTCTGAGTTGTAATGTAACGATGTCAACTATCCTAACAAACTTAACCAAAAAATCATAAACTGGATCGCTCACATCAATTAAGTCGCCGATCACACTATGCAACAGCCAAATCTCCCAGTGAATGCCACTATCCATTTCATATGTAAAATGGGCTGTTGATTCCGAAAATTGCATTATTTATATTTTTTTTCGTGTCGTTTTCGAGATATCGGTCATTTTCGGTTTTCGGACCAAAAAAAAAGATAGTTCCATTTAAATATAAATATCTCAAGAACTAATGTTTGTATTCAAACGTATTATATGTCATATTAAAGGTAATTAAATTACCTACAAATGATATTCACTTCACTTTTTGGTTGATTTGTTAGTTTCGGCGAAATAAAATGATTTCTAAAAAAAACATTTTTTTTTTTTTCGAAAAAATTAACAAAAAATCAAAATCAACTGCAGATTTATACAAGAAGAAAAAACTTTTTTAGATTTTTTTTTGTTTTTTTATCATAGACCATATATTTATGAAGAAAATAAGATACCACTTAAAAAAATCGATGGAAAAATGCAAAAGTTGTATACAATTCATTGATAAATTACTAAAATGCGTTTTTGCCTATTTTTTTCGGTTTTTTTTAGTAAACTGTCGATAATTTGAAACTTTTTGTAAAACACATGAGAAAATCCAAAAAATTCTTAAAGTAGGAGTTAAAACAAAACACCCATGTCTCGTCGTTTTTCTCCAGCACGTCAGATTTTTTTTTTAATCGATTTTTGAAGTTTTTTAATCCACTGTACATGAAAAAATCAAAAATAACGCATTCTTGTGTTAAATCGATGCAAATAACTATATGATCCTTACATTTGAGGTGTATCATGTGTTCAGTAAACTTATGCAGGATATTACGAGGAATATTTTTGTAGGCAATTTTAACCCTCTAGAACCCCCCCATGTAGGTCTTTTAACCTAAATGTGGGGGGTCAAAATGACACACATGTAAGGGTCTTAGAGGGTTAAAATTGTCTACAAAAATATTCCTCGTAATATCCTGCATAAGTTTACTGAACACATGATACACCTCAAATGTAAGGATCATATAGTTATTTGCATCGATTTAACACAAGAATGCGTTATTTTTGTTTTTTCATGTACAATGGATTAAAAAACTTCAAAAATCGATTAAAAAAAAATCTGACGTGCTGGAGAAAAACGACGGGACACGGGTATTTTGTTTTAACGTCTATTTTAAGAATTTCTTGGATTTTCTCATGTGTTTTACATAAAGTTTCAAATTATCGACAGTTTACTAAAAAAAACCGAAAAAAATAGGCAAAAACGCATTTTAGTAATTTATCAATGAATTGTATACAACTTTTGCATTTTCCCATCGATTTTTTCAAGTGGTATCTTATTTTCTTCACAAATATATAGTCTATAATACAAAAACAAAAAAAATTATGAAAAATGTTATAAATGATTACTTAGTATGAATAGTTAAACTTTATTATGCAACTATGCAACTCTATGTAACTACTTTTTATGCAACTCTGCATTATTCAAACATTGTTAATTATCATGAACTCTCAATAAAATCAGTTCTCTTTAACCATCAATCGCGACGGACGTTTTAATTTATCAGTGGCGACGAGGACAAAGGCAAAAAGCAAACGTGTTAAAAGAAAAGAAAAATTCCTTTTCTAAATTTGCAAGTGTGAACTTCGCGATTTCGGTCAATTTATTTTATGAAGCAGTTGTACCTACTTATTACCGTTGTTAGAGTTCGGTTCTTTCGTTATTTTAAAGTAATTAAAAATAGTTATGGCGACCGACGGTGATGTGGTGAAACTATTGTTGGAAGGTCAGCAAGAATTTGCTGAAAAGTTACTGAAGCAACAGCAAGAGTGGATGAAATCGATGCTTACAAAAAGTACTGGTGGTACGAGTGTTGGCAGTGGTCAAACAATTGTGCCAACTTTTCACAGTTTCAAAAAAGATGAACAAACGTGGGAGTCTTATTTGGAACAACTTAACCAACATTTTTTAGCATATGGAGTGGATTGTGCTGAAAAGCAAAAATCATTCTTTCTATCATGGATAGGTACAGAAATATTTGAACTGTTAAAAAATTTGTTTGGAAGTTCACAGTTAAATGAACAAACGTTCAAAACATTAACGGAAATGTTAACAGAACATTTCCAATCAAAACGTCATGTAGTAGCAGCACGCTATGATTTTTTTAAAGCAGAGATGAAATGCCATCAAACGTATAGAGGATGGGTAGCTGATCTGCGCGGGTTGGCAAGGGAGTGCAAGTTCGTGTGTTCTGCCGAAAATTGTTCTCACAATTTCGTTGACGATATGATTCGTGACCAAATAATAACGCACACGCCGCACGACGCTGTGCGCTCTGCTGCTTTGCAGAAATTGCAGCCAACATTAGCCGACGTCTTGCTCATAGCAGAGTCGTATGAAGCTACAACAAAAACAGTAGCAGCAATAAAGGAACAAGCGATTGAAAAACAAATGCCAATAAATGATGTCGACGAAAAGAGAATTCCAGTGAACTCCGTCACTGCAAAGAAACCGCAAGAGTACAACAATAACAACATGTCAAAATTTAAATCGTGTTCTGGCTGTGGACATACGCATAAACGAGAAAAATGCAAATTTAGAAATGCAGTGTGTAACAAGTGTGGTAAAAAAGGACATATTTCACCAGTGTGCTTATCAAAGCAAAACAAAAATTTTAAAAACAACTTCGGTTATGAAAATAAAAGTGGAAATAGAAACAAAAGCAATCAACGAAAAAACAATGTAGATGCCGTTGATACGATTAACTGTGTAACTGGTGTGGTGAAATTAGAAAATAATAAAAATTTTATTGATTTGAGAATTTTTAACAAAATTATTTCTTTTCAAATGGACTCTGGTGCCACAACTTCTATAATAAATTCAAAGACATATAAAGATTTAAATAGCCCAAAGTTGCGGAAGTGTACGAGAACATTATTCGGGTTTGGTCAAAAACAAATTCCTGTGCTGGGTGAATTTTGTGTGCATGTCAATTGCGGCGATAAAGAGGAAAAAGTGACGTTCGTGGTTGTTGACGTTGAAAATGGAAACAATCTTTTTGGTATTGATTTATTTAGAGAGTTTGGGTTTGAAATTCAGCAAATTGCTAACATAACAGCAAGCGAAACAAAAGAAGTGGACAATTTATGTGAAAAATATAGCAGTGTGTTTGAACCAGCTCTCGGCACTATTAAAAATTTCAAAGCAAGTGTTTATTTAAAGCCAAACGCAAAACCAAAATTTTATAAAAGCCGACAAATTCCGTTTTCGCAAATGTCTATTTTTAAAAAAGAAGTCGAAAGACTCACAAGTGCCGGTATTTGGAAGCCAATAAAATTTTCACAGTGGGCTTCACCTATCGTTTTAGCGCCTAAATCCGATGGCTCGATAAGGATTTGTGGAGACTTTAAATTAGCTGTCAACTCGCAAATTGACATTGAACAGTATCCATTACCAACACGTGAAGCATTAATCCACAAAATACGTTGCGGACAACATTTTTCAAAGATCGATTTGAAGGATGCCTATCTTCAGATGGAATTGGATGACAATTCTAAGGAAATTATGGTGGTCAACACGCCGCTTGGATTATTCCAATACCAGCGTCTTCCATATGGAATAGCCAGTGCTCCAGCAATATTCCAGAGATATCTTGAACAACTGCTACAAGGCGTAGAAGGATGCGGAAATTATCTTGATGACATTATCATCACTGCACCAACATTTTCTGAACATTTATGCCGTCTTGAAAAAATTTTGGATATCCTGCAAAGCAATCGAATCAAGTGTAAGCAGCAAAAATGTGTTTTTCTAATAGATGAAATTGAATATCTTGGACGTAAAATTAGTGCTAAAGGTATTTTGCCGGATGAGTCTGGACTCAAAGCAGTAAAAGATCTTCAGCCCCCTACGGATCTTAAGCAGGTAGAGGCTTTAATGGGTAAGGTGAATTATTACCATAATTTTATACCTAATTATTCACAACTATCTGCCCCAATCAATATGCTGCGCAGGAAAAATGTTAAATTTGTTTGGGGATGTGAACAAAATAAAGCGTTCCATTCTTTAAAAGCACACATTCTAAATGCAACTCAGTTAGCGTACTACAATGAAAATTTACCGTTGGTGCTAGCCACAGATGCCTCATCATATGGTATCGGTGTGGTGCTCTCACATTTATATGAAGATGGTACGGAGCGGCCTATTGCTTTTGCGTCGAAAACCCTCGACAAACATCAGGTGCGATATAGCCAAATTGAAAAGGAAGGACTAGCTATAATATTTGGAGTCAAGCGTTTCCATCAATATGTCTATGGAAGGAAATTCATTTTGGTCACCGACCACAAGCCGCTTGTCAACATTTTTAATCCAAATAGTCAACTGCCATCAATGACGTCACATCGCCTACAACGCTGGGCTATCACGCTCATGGCATATCAGTATAGCGTAAAATATCGTAGGACAACCGAACATGGCAATGCAGATGCGTTATCGCGGTTACCGTTAGGGTGTGATGAAAAATTTGATCAAGAAGAAGCTTGCTACAATATCTGCGAGCTAGCGACACCAATCAATGCTACAATAATTGTTAATCACTGCAAGAAGGACAAAATTATTCAAAGAGTTCGTTCTTTTGTAGAAAATGGATGGCCAGAAAAGCTAAAACCACAAGATGCTGATTTATCTTCGTTTTTTAATCGTCGATATGCTTTTACTATTAATAATAATCTTCTTTGCCTCCAAACGGAGTACACCCGTGTCATTATTCCTGTTTCCTTGAAACAACAAATTTTGAAACTATTGCACGATGGACACTGGGGAGTTTCAAGAATGAAACAACTAGCCAGAAAACACGTCTGGTGGGTTAATATCGACAAAGACATTGCTCAGTTAACAGAGAATTGTGACATTTGTAAAATAGCTAATCCTGCACCTTTTAGGAATTATCAAAGTTGGCCAGAAACAACTCATCCATGGGAAAGAGTGCATATAGACTTTGCTGGTCCAATATTTAACTCAATGTGGCTTATATGCGTGGACGCATATTCTCAGTTTCCTTTCGTTTTACAATTGTCAACGACTACTACAGCTAATACAATATCAGCTTTAAATTCAATATTTGCTATTGAAGGGATTCCAGAAACACTCGTAAGTGATAATGGTCCACAACTGACAGCTGACTCATTTAGAGCTTATTGCTCGCAACTTGGAATTAAGCATTTAACGACAGCGCCTTTTCATCCCGCTTCAAACGGCTTAGCCGAACGCTTTGTTCGAACGTTTAAAACAGCTGTTAAGAAGAACATCGATGATGGGTTAAACATCAATCTAGCCGTTGTAAAATATCTTTCAACGTACCGTTTTATGCCAAACGCTGATGGAACAACGCCTGCTGAATTACTTCATGGCAGACCTGTTCGCACATTATTAAGTCAAATTTTCGAGCCAAAGCAGCGACTAGATAATTCAAGCAGTAATCAAAAGTTTCAGTTGAATCAAGCAGTTTTTGCTCGAAACTACGCAAGAGGTGAAAAATGGATAAAAGGTATTATCACACGACATCTTGGAAAAATGGTTTATGTGGTGCATACAAGTCATGGATATTTTAAGCGTCACACGAATCAACTTAAATCCAGATTTAGTTCAGACATGAGCCCATCTCCAACAACATTTGATATGGGTATCTTGTCACCAGCAACGCAACGCCGAACTTCTACAACTCCAATTCAACCAACAGAACAACAGAATCATCAACCAAGGCAATCATCGATCCAAGGTTCATCCGCTGAAGCGAACTTGCCTACAGATGATCAGCAACTTCGTAAAAGTGCACGAAGTCGTCAAGAAGTCGATCGATACAGAGCTCCAGATTTTCGAAAATAATAAGAAAATTAATAAGTATAAATTTATAGTACATCATCATAATAATCATATAAATTTACTTAAATTTTCATTACTTTCATTTTAAAATTTATTTAATTTTCCATGTTGAGTTGTTTAATTACACCTTGAACTTTTTTTAAGTAATTTATCATATTGAATTCTTTAATAACATTTGAAGTCTAAAATACAGGGTGAAGTAGTGTTATAAATGATTACTTAGTATGAATAGTTAAACTTTATTATGCAACTATGCAACTCTATGTAACTACTTTTTATGCAACTCTGCATTATTCAAACATTGTTAATTATCATGAACTCTCAATAAAATCAGTTCTCTTTAACCATCAATCGCGACGGACGTTTTAATTTATCAAAAAAGTTATTTCTTCTCGTATAAATCTGCAGTTGATTTTGATTTTTTGTTAATTTTTTCGAAAAAAAAAAATGTTTTTTTTAGAAATCAATTTATTTCGCCGAAACTAACAAACCAACCAAAAAGTAATTTGAATATCATTTATAGATAATTTAATTACCTTTAATATGACATATAATACGTTTCAATACAAACATAGGTTCTTGAGATATTTGTATTTAAATGGAACTATTTTTTTGTTTGGTCCGAAAACCGAAAATGACCGATATCTCGAAAACGACACGAAATAAAAAAAAAATAATGCGATTTTCGGAATCAGCAGCCTATTTTACATATAAAATGAATAATGGCATTCCCTGGGGAAAAAATTTTTACTCATTTGTTGCATAGTGTCATTAATAAAATGAAATGCAAGAAAGTTTTCATTTCAGCGGTATTCAATTTTATATTTCCATTTTTTATATGATTTTTTCTAAAGGACGACTAAAATCCCCACTGAAATGAGACCCGGAGGCAAACACTTGCTTTCGGTAATTAAAAACTTCTAATGTAAAAATCTTTTTTTCATTAATAAAATAGTTTAAAACTTTTGATAAGTTATATCTTACAACGCCTAGAAAGATTTCGTGCATAAAATCACAAGCCTTGTTATCAGTAGCAACTTGCATTGCTGGCGCCATCTGTTAATAATTAGCAGAATACTTGTGCTGTACTTTCAGTGTTGCCGATCCTTTTACAAATAGCTTTAATTTGGGAATTTTTGGACTTAATTCTAAATAATTATATATTGATATATTTCAAACGTTATTTTGTTCAGTCGATTGTCGCAAAATGAACTGTTACGTGCCACGATGCAAAAAGTCCATTACTGAACATTTTGTTTCCTGCTGGCTATGCGAAAATGTAGCTCACCTCTCATGTGCTTGCATAAACGGTAGAATTCATATTTGAGAAGTTGATTGATCCCTCGTTTTGGCCTAAAAATTCATGAGTTCGTTCCTCGGCATAAGTCAAATCGTCAAAGTGTTAGCTCAAAAAATCTTGCATTAACTAATAATACTCAAAATACTTCTCTGCCTTATTAAGTTTTGGCTCCAAAAAACTAAATGAGCTTAATATACTTTATCAGAATGTTAGGGGCTTAAATACTATGCTTAATAACATCTTTATTAACAGTAGTGGATTTGAATACCATGTTATCTGTTTTTCTGAAACATGGCTTAAACCCAGTACGCTAAGTACTGAAGTTTTTGCAAGCAACTTCATATTCGTAAATGATATATAGAAATTCTATTCCAAATAATAATTCCAGTGGTGATGGTGTTTTAAACGCTGTCTGCTCAAACTTTTTCTCCCAAGAAATCTTATGCTTATATATAACCTGTTCATATATTACACCTCACTCCAGCTATGATGTTTACATTAAACATTATAATGCAATAAAACTTGTAAGCTATAAGTTAAAAGTTGACGCTCATTTAATGGTTACAGGTGATTTTAATTTACCAAACATCTCTTGGAGTTCCAATACTTTGGATCCTATAAAGTTGCTTCCATCGCCAGGCAACCAGCTTCAATCAGATTTTTTAAATTCTATATCTGCTTTGGGACTTTTACAAGTAAATCACGTACTGAATCAAAGATCTAGGACTTTAGATTTGATATAATTCGTATCTCACGCTGTGATCCACTAGCGTTGCTTGAAGACTCCTACCATCCTTCCCTGGAAATTTTATTAGAAGTACATGTGACTAGTAGCATTAAAGACAGTTTCACAGGCGATAAATCTTTTTACTTCAAGAAAACTAACTATGGTATATTGAATGAGATGCTATCTGAAATTGAACGTTCTGTACCAAAATTGTTTAAATCTGCTTCTTCTGGCCGAATCTGGTTTACTAATGTAATACGTAAATTGAGAAACATAAAATCTAAACAAAATGTCGTCGAAATCTACAGACTTCGCCAATTATTATTCTGCAAGGAATAGGTATCAAATATTATGCAATAAAGCCTATAAATCATACCTACAAAAGGTAAAACTAAATTTGAAATCCGATCCCAAGTCCTTCTGGAGCTTCATTAAATTAAAATGAAAGAATAATGCCTTTCCAACTGCAATGAAATACGATGAAGTGGAATCCGATGATGATTTTAATACTTGTAACCTTTTTGAAACATTTTTTCAATCTACTTACTCATCCTCCACATATAATTGTAATGATTATCCTTTTCCAGTACCTTCGGGCCTAGTAAGAATGCCACATATTGATGAGAACATTGTTCTTAGCAAATTAAAATTTAATTTGCTGCAGGACCCGATGGTATTCTACCTTGTGTCCTTAAAAATTGCTGTGAAGTTCTCGCTTTTCCAATCTATAAAATACTCAAAAAATCTCTAACTTACGGCATTTTCCCTGAAGTGTGGAAAGCATCTTTTATAATGCCTTTGCATAAATCTGGTAGCAGATCTTTCATATCTAATTATAGGGGAATTGCTAAATTAAGCGCACTGCCTAAACTTTTCGACCACATTTTAACTTTGCAAATTGCTCATAGTTCTAATCCTTACATTTCTTCTCACCAGCATGGCTTTTTGCAAGGTAGATCAACTGTAACAAATTTGATGGAGTTCTCTACTTGCACAATAAATAATTTTGATAAGGACTATCAGACTGATGTTATTTACACCGATTTCAGTAAAGCTTTAGATGTTGTTAATCATGATATGTTGCTTTTAAAACTTTGGTCTTCATAGGATATTTTTGTATTGATTTTTGAACAATAAATGCATCGTCAATCGGCTTAAAAATCTTGATTGACGCAGTTTCCCCTTATTTATGACCCATTTTGCATGAAAAAAGCTTTCAATGGAACTCTGCACTGTGGGTTCCTGGAACGAAATTTCAACCTAGACGTGCCAGGATTCGACAGAACTTGATCATATCTACATATGACAAAACGTTGCAGAGCCGTAGGTACAAACAAGGACATGAGAAAAACTATTAATTTAAGTGCATTTTGCACTACCATCAACTCAACAATTCTATTACTGAACAAACTCCTTAATTCTGATCACTCTTCACATTTTCATTACATAATTGAATCGTAATGCTATTTTTTTATCGCTTATTTTTTAAGTTAATGTGAAAAATGTTCAGTATTTTTTAAAATTATGAAGGAGTTTTGCATTTTTTTACCTAACCAACTTCATTTAGGTTATTTCTGCTTATTTATATGCTCAAAAGTTGTTTGTGTGGATGGATTTGAGTTTTACTCCTTAAAAACAATTCCTTCCTTTGTTTGGAATACCAAAGTCGAGACTCCATCTCCAACGCATATTCCACAATTTCTTTTTCAGTTTCAGTGTCAAAAACTGGCTTACGTCCTAACGGAGTAGAAAACAGTTTTGGTATTGCAGTTTCGCTTCAGGCCATCCTGTAAAGAGTGGTGTGAGAAATAGTTTAAGTTTTTGAGGCCAAATCTATACCCATATCCCCGCGTCTTACTGATGCTATAGCTTCCATCATTGCCTTTGGACTAAAATTTCTTATTTCACCTTTCTTTGGAATGTTTGATCAATCTGATAAATATTAAATAGATATTTAGCTATCATACAGGTTACTAAATTCAGTCGGGTAGTATGGAACAGCCCTTCCACATTACTCGTTTCGTACCTTTAACATTTTTCAATTTGTTGAAAATTTTGGAAGCTATAGATGACGCACCTCCTACAAAAAACGTAAAAATTATATTTCTAAGGCTGAAATTTTAACACACGAATTAGTAAAAAAAAAAATTTTCAATAGGTAAATTGCTCTGAAATTTGAAAGAAAAAAAGTCGAATGATAGTGTCGATCTCTTTCGAACTACTGAACATTAACCAACTAGATTTTTCGGCAAAAAATCGACGTACCAACCATTTGTTTTGGAATTCAAATTGTTAGTGAAGCGATACTTGGCAAAAAGTCATAACTTCGAAAAATTAGATGCCATTCCGCATTAGACACCCCTTTCACATTACCCGACCTTACTCTAAGCACTTTTGTTGTTCCTTTCCCATACATGCTGATGTAAGCACTGAAAAGCTGTCGTCGAAAACAAAGCTATTTTATCTGTTTGTATTAATTTTTTTATAAAATGTAGATGAAAAATGTTCACCGCTATTTAGATAAAAACTCCCAGGGTTCCCATTATATGATTTTTGTTTTTTATGTCGAATTAATTAGAATTATTAATTGAACTAAAAGTTCAGATTGTTTCAACTCAAATTTTCAATTTAACCACAACATGGAAAACAAAATTAAGTGTGCACTCAGCATGGCAGTATTAATCTTCAAATCCAGAATGCTTCAGCGCAGAGAAAAAAGAATAACTTCACTTATGGTTATTAGCTTTTTGCGAAAATGGATTGTTTTGTGCCATGTTCAGAAATGTAAAAACAAGACCCCTTGTTATGGCCTGTATTATGTAGATGTTACCGGTTGCATCAATTAGCGGTTTACTTTTGAGTTTATTCGCATTGGTGATGATTCTGTGTAACAAGTGAAACGTGACAATTCGTTAATAAATTTGTATTCCATTGTTTGTAGACGAATGTACTTATGTACGAATATGTATGCGCATTTGTTTTTTGTACTCCGGAGTTGTTGGCGTTGGTGACAATAGCAAATGTGGTTTGTCCTGTGACGTGCTTTTTTTGTTCTTTCATGAGAGTCCCACTTCTTCCTAATGTAATTTTGTTGTACAGCAGGTATTAATATTGTTATCATTGCTTTATGCGCACAAAACTCCAGTCAACCTTTCCGATTTGATTTGAATTTCTTCCGTTGGTCATATCGATGTATTTTTTGCGCATTATTCTTAAGTTCTAGGTATTTCTTGTCTTTTTAATATTTGTGCAGAACACCTTAAGCTATTAAGGCCATGTTTTTCACATAAGGAGTCGAAGAAGACTCATAAAAACAGGAGAAAATGGGAAATGTTTAAGAAATTGTTGATAGCTTGATTTCATGGTGACCTTGGAACAACATGTTTTGTTCAAAATGAAGATTAATAGCCTTATCATGTATGACGATCGAATCGTTTTACTGATTTTCAACTGCTTATATCCTCCGAGTTAAAAGATGATTTGAAGTTTATGCTTACAAACTTTATTCTTTGAACTAAAATGAACGCTTAGGATATGGTAAGTTCTTAATAAAAAGTTTTAATAAGTTGATATTAATGAGTGAAAATCAGTCACTTTATTCGTTTGTCATACATGATAAGGCTATTAGAGTTTTATAGTGGGTTTAAATTTCGAAAATATGTTTTTAGCAGATATTTTTGTGGTTCATTTAAGTTTCAGGAACTACTTTTTTATATGCCTTGATTCAAGACAAAAATTTTATATATGGGTATTTCCACGGATTACGGCTACGGACGTGACATTCTTATGCATAGTTTTCAAAAATAATCAAGTCCAGAGGAACCTTTGACTTTTTATTTGGTGCATAATTTAGAACTAGGATAGGACTATTATTGGAAAAAATCACGGGGTCGAGCGGGCATGCATAACAAAGATACTAGCCAATAAAAGACCATGCGGACGCGACATAAAATGGAAGTACTTTTGAGGTGCATGTAAGAAAATTAAAAATCCTGCGAAATATGTAAGCAAATTTTTTTTTCTAAAAGTGTCAAAACTATGCTGAAACATGCTTCTTCATAATGGACTTTTCCTTAATAAAATATTTTTTTTTAGTTTCTCTTCCGGACGCGACAAATTTTTCCGTAGCAATAATTCAAGTAGTGAAATACATAATTTTAGTTGTTAAATTGATATTTAAGTAGCTATTGATGAGAAGTGTCTAACCTATTTTGCATGAATATAAAACCAATTAACTCCATGAGTGTTTTGATTTTGTGGGCGTGGACAGCCCAATTTTCCAGAAGATGTTATTTCTCTCAATACCGTTTACATATGAACGAAATGCCATCCATCTGCATCAAATAGTTTCAGTCTTATGACGAATTATATTTGGAGGAGGTCGTCACAACGCCCATTTTTTCAACCTATTATCCAACATTATCAAATAATAACAAACTCACTGTAAACGTTTCAGGAAATTAACCGCACATTTTCTAAATCGTAGAGATATCCAAAGATACATACAAAATTTCAGTTTTATTTATATGGATTTATTACATATGTCACAGGATGGTTTTTAAAAGTTTATCGTTTAATTTTTAATTAAAGTTTTATTGAAAACAAAATGGTTTATACAACATTCTTATTCGCAACGCCATAACTGAACTGAACTTAACATGAAAAGAAAACAGTGTTGCATTTTTTAAGAGAACAAAAGGGAAAAAGTAAGATGTAATAAATTAGTGCTGCAAATTAAATTATAAAAGTTAATTAGAAATCATAGCTGACAACTCGGCCCTTCCTGGCACTAATCGTCCTCGATTTCGTTGGTATCTTCTTCATCAAGTTCTGGACAAGAGCGGCACCATGGTTTCATTTTATCAGATGAAAACGTAGAGCTAAATTTACGGCATTTTATCTGCATCCCTGGAATATCTTCTATTTGATAGCGATCGTTGCCTAACACTTTTGTTACGACGTAGGGTCCTCGAAATTTGGGTTCGAGTTTCCGAGATTCACCTGTAGCAGTAGGCTCATTTTCGATGACAACTAAATCATTTTCGTTGTATACAGTAGGTCGGCTATGTTTAGAGTCAAATCGTTTTTTCCAGCGTTGTCGTTCACGTTCGATATTTTGTACAGCTTGTTGTCGTTTTTCAACTGTTGTTGGCGTGGTTAAATCTTCTTTGTTGTCGTTATGAATAGCAGCTAGTAGTCGATTTTGGATGACATCTCGTAGCTTAAAATCAAAGACTAATTCGTTTGGACTAAAACCTGACGTGTCGTTTTTCTGAGAATTTACAGTCCATTGAAGATTTTGTAACGTAAGATCCCAATCTTTCGGATTTTCTGTCGTGGTACGGAGGAACGATAATACTGTCTGATTCGCTCTCTCAACTTGACCATTGGAGCGAGGAGTACGAACGGCGGTTTTTATATGCTTAATACCGTTGCTGCTGCAATATTCTTCAAATTGCTTGGACGTGAAAGCGGTCCCTCGATCGCTAACAATTTTTTCTGGTAACCCAAAGTAGCTGGACATCTCGTTGAGAGTGTTGATAACAGGCATTGTTTTCGTGTTGCGTACTGCCTTTACTATTAGAAATTTGGAAAATGCGTCAGATATTGCCAAGACGTAGCAATTACTTCTTTTACTTTTGACAAAAGGCCCAAGATGGTCAATGTGAACCAAACGAAAAGGTACTGGTTCCACGTCGTCGTAATGCATCTGACCTTCGGATTTTCTTCCTCGTGTTTTATTGTAACAGCACTCTACACAAGCTGATATGTAATCTTTGACGTACTTACGTATTTTCGGGAACCAAAAATTTTGCTTTACTCGTTCAATAGTCTTTTCTACAGCAAAGTGTCCCATGTCATCGTGACATGATTGGACAACTCTCCATCGTATGGCTTTAGGTACTACAAATTTTAAACCATTTTCAGTTCGGCGGTATAAACGTTGATTTTTAAGTTCATAATCATTTTTAAACTGCGTTTCTTGTGGCGATGATTTTTCCTTTTTTAAAACGGCGATGATTTCTTGAAGCGACGTATCTTGGAGCTGCATCGTGAAGAGCCAATCGTCGTGGCTCGCTGTTACCTTCATAACAAAACCAGCAGGTTCTACTTCGTTTGGTGGTTCGTGTGGTGATCTGCTGAGCGCGTCTACATGAGCAAGTCGACTTCCTTGTCTATGAATCGTGTCAAAATCGTATTCTAATAGTTTCATCCACCAGCGTGCGATTTTCGGTTTTAATTCTTTGTTGGCTTTTACTTTTGCGATCGCTGCGCAATCAGTTACAACACGGAAATGTTTTCCAAGAAGATATATTCTAAAACGATCTAACGTTTCGACGACTGCGAGAGCTTCAAGTTCATAGCTATGATACTTGCTTTCTGCTTCTGTACAGTGACGACTGTAGTAAAATACTGGTTGCCATGCTTTACCGTTTGCCGATTGTAAAAACACGCCAGCTAGACCAATGCTACTTGCATCAGTGTGTACTTCGTGTTGGGCGTTACTATCGTAAAGAGCGAGAACTGGATCACTGCACAATATGTCAATTAAAGTTTGAAAAGCTTGTTGTTGTTCAATACCCCAGCAAAAAGTCTGAGAATTGCGTAGAAGCGTTGTGATTGGTTTAGTAATTAACGAATAATCCTGAACGAATTTTCTGAAAAACCCTGTTAATCCTAAAAATCTTCGTACTTCAGTAACGTTTGTAGGAGGTTTGAAATTTTTAATAGCTGTAACCTTCTGATTACCAGGCATTATTCCTTTTTCATTTATAACGTGACCTAAATGCATTAACTCCGTTGCCAGAAAATTACATTTATTGAGCCGTAAAGTTAATTTACTTTCTTCAAGTAGACTTAAGAATTTTTCTAAACGATATAAACCTTCTTCAATATTTTTGCTTGGAATAATAACGTCGTCTAAATAGATAAGTACTTCACCACTACCCATTTGTGAAGCCATTTTATTCATCGTTGCTTGAAATACAGCAGGAGCATTTACTAGCCCAAAAGGCATTCTGTTATATTCATAGTGATTATCTGTCGTTATAAAAGCGGTATACTGTTTAGAAGTTTCGTCAATCTCGATCTGGTGATAACCCATACGTAAGTCAAGTGTCGTAAAGAATTTATTTCCGGCGAGCTGGGCAAATTGTTCTTCCATGTTTGGCATGGGAAACGGTTTTTTTACAGTAATTTTATTCAAACATCTGTAATCGACGCAAAGACGATGTTCTCCATTCTTTTTCTCCACCAAGACAACAGGCGAAGCGTAAGGTGATTCTGATGGGCGTATAATATCGTTTTCAAGTAATTCAGCGACAATATCATTTACAATTTTACGTTTAGCAAATGGTATTCTATATGGTTTCATTGAAATTGGAATATCTGTAGTAAGTTGAATGTTCATTTTATTAATTACGCATTTACCTATTTCGGAAACATTTTCGGCAAAAACATTACGATATTCTGATAAAAGTTTATTTAATTTTTCGCGTTCCGATTCTGTCATATCAGGGGAAGCATTTAAATTTTCTACGTGGCAGCTATCACCCTCAATAATAACTCGATTGCCATTTCGACAAAGTATATCTCTACCAACTAAAACATCTTCCAGAATAAAATTATCGTTTACAATCAACAAATCTGTATTAAATATGTTTGAGTCAATTTCTAATGATACAGATATTTTGGACGTACATTCGTATTCGCCACCTGCGAAACCCGTTAAAATAATAGAACAGTTTTTATGATTTTGAAAGTTTTTCGCATAAGTTTTACGTATGAGTGTTCGAACACTACCTGGGTCGATAAAAGATTTGACACTTAAATCATTTATTTTAATTATTTTCGTAACGTGGTCATTATTTATTTCGCGAGAGTCATTATCAATTTTATTCACGTTAGATTTCTGATTTTTTTTATTTGGACAGTCTTCGGATTTGTGCGTAGTACGATCACAATTATTACACCGTAATTTACGTTGCGGTTCGGTACACTTATTAGAATAGTGACCCATTTTTGAGCAATTAAAACACTTTATATTTTTGGCGTTGTCTGTTTTAAAATTATTTTTTTCATTTGGTAAATTTTTCGTATCCACGTTACGATTAGGAAATGTAGAAAATTTATTTTTCGGTTGCGATGGATAAAGTTTTATTTCATTATACACTGTATAATTGTTTATGTCCCTAAGAAGATCATTACACAAAATATATTCATTAGATATTTTTTTTCGTAAGTCAATATCATTTATTCCATTAATAATGTATCGCGCGATTGCTGATTCGGGTATGCTACCTTTAGAACCCAAGGATACCATTTTATAAAAATATTCTTGTGGAGTTTCGTTGCTATGACGTTTAGTATTTGCCATTTTGATGTGTATGTCAGCAATATTTTCGTTGCAAGGAAAATCAGCGGTAAATTTTGAAACGAATTGTTGCCACGTTAAAAATATTTCTTGTGCGTCTACCCAATATTTAGCATATCCATGCAGTTTTTGTTGAACTACAAACAGCAAAAGTTGATCGTCCCATTTATATGCAGAGCGTAGCATTTCGATTCGTCGGATGAATTGAAAAGAATTAATTGACCTCTCCGTTGAAGGATCAAAATCTGGTAGTAGCGTCATTACTTCACGTACGTTGTTAAACGGATTTTGGTTACCAGTTGGTTGTGGATAACCATTAAAAGAATAAGGATTAATTAAATTACCTCTTTCGTTTGTCGTATCCAAATGATTACCTGGTGATGTACCATTGATGAAAGTTTGCGCAGAAAAATTTTGGTGCGGCAATGCGTTTGTTGTGGCTGGCTGTGGTCGCCAAGCCATTTCCGTTTGACGCGGATCAATATAGCATGCGTTATGACGAATAGACGGATTAAAATTATACGCGTTTGACGTAAATGGTTGTTGGAGCGAAACATTTGGTTCATTTATACGCGACGACGTTGGCACAAAATTATTTACGTTAACGGATGAAGACATTATTGGATACTGGTGCTGAATTAAACCGCACGGAACGTTTGCACCGACGTTTTGAAAATTTGGAATTGATCTGGAAGGAATCATTCTAGCATTATCACTAGCAATAAAAGGAATTTGTGAATAAACTATTGGCACATTTGTTACGTTTGAACACACTGGTATAGTGACGGGCGTGATCACATTCGTATCAATAGGCGATGACATTACCGGTGGTAGAAAATTTTCACTTGAGGAAGTTTTATTTTGATTCACATTTTCGTGGCGCGTTTGCATTTCTGCAAGTGATTTTTCCAAAAAGGTTATTCGTTGTGTTAAAGTATCGTTAGCACTGTCAAAACTATTGTCACTTTCGTAATCTTCTAAACGTTTAATTAAATCTTGTTTTCTTCCGTGTGTAGCTAAACCAGCATCTTCACATTTTTTTCGTAACTCGTTGAGTTTCAATTTATGTAAACCCATTGTTTTGTTTTGATCGCGTTGTTTGTTTTCGTAAATAAAATGATTTTTGGTTTGTTTACGTTTTATTGTGACGTTTAAATTTTCCCAATTGGAATTTAGCTCGTATTGCTATCTCGTTCTAGCCGTATGCTAGCTTATTACAATTTTTACGTTTCTAAAATTTCGTTTAATCGTATGCTTTTCTTTCAATCATTCTTTTCGTTCTATTCTCGAGTCGTTCCGTTTTCAAATAACACAAAGCGTATGTGCAAATGACGTTGAACGAGGGAAATCAAAACGAACAAACAGCACGTAAAAAAAAAATAGAAAATGAACGAAGGAGAAAACTAAGCACGAACGAAGGGCACGTAAGAAAATACGATTGCGGGGTTGAAACGTTTCGGCAGTTGCGAACGAATAGCACAAAGCAATACCCCGAGGAGCACCACTTTTCTTAAAATTATAGGTTAAAGCACGTTGAGTTTTTTTTCATAAAATCACAAATTTTTCACGTTTGTAAGCACAGATTAACATTTCACTTCTGAATTTGTCACAGGATGGTTTTTAAAAGTTTATCGTTTAATTTTTAATTAAAGTTTTATTGAAAACAAAATGGTTTATACAACATTCTTATTCGCAACGCCATAACTGAACTGAACTTAACATGAAAAGAAAACAGTGTTGCATTTTTTAAGAGAACAAAAGGGAAAAAGTAAGATGTAATAAATTAGTGCTGCAAATTAAATTATAAAAGTTAATTAGAAGTCATAGCTGACACATATAATTGCGGACGTGATACATTTAAAACACTTATACACTTTGTCGAGACTTAACATCTACGTATTTTTTTAGTGGATTATGATCTTGCTGAAGATATAGAGTTTCGATCAGGTGTGACCGCTAATGCATTAATGATAATTATAAATGATATTTTTAGACTACGGAAGCGACATTAGAACTTCACTTAAGCCAAAACGAAAAATTACCCTTATTTAGACTCCAGTTGCACTTTTATAATTTCATTTGTCTAATTGCTATTGCGAGGCAAATTTTAATTATCTTAAGCCCCTCTGTTGCATAAAGACAAAAGACTACTAAATTTGTTAAAAACTAAACTGGAGAAAATTTCATTTTTGCAGCCATTTTTTGTGGACTACAATTGAGGATATTATTATTTGCATATATAAATTTGAATATTTTTGCATAACTAGCGGTGGCTAAATCAAACTGTAGAAAATATTTAATTTTTCACACTCGGTACACTTTTTTTAAGAAATACCTATATGTATCATACAAATCATTCCGAGTATTTAAATAATTAACAGCATCAACACGACATTTTGAATAAATCAAATCTAAATTACCTTCAAAAAAATAGCAGTTCACTTTTATTGACACCGTCTTTCAGATTTTTGGGCGTAATCGTGGAATTTAAAAATTTACTTTTTTTTTTAATCAGAATAACACTATCCTTAAAAAGTAAGTTAAATTCATAATATACTTGCCTTCTTTGCCCGCTTCGCTAGGCATGTTTGTTTTGTTTTTTGATTCTCAATAGCTTAGAAGGTATACAAATTTAGGTATTTTGAGAAAGTAAATTTCATTTCAAACCATCTTAAAAATTGGCAATGGATTAGCTGGAGTGTCCCAGGAAACCATCAATTAAGGCTTGTTGATAGTTTGCCTTAGATGTTTTTCCTGTAGTACATCTAGATATTCTTCGTTTTGACTATGAAGCTGTAATGGCACCAATTTAATTTAATACATTTTTGTTTTCGTTTCACTTGTATCATCAAACGAAAAATCTTGCAACTGTTGCATTCTAGTTGTGCGCTTGCCTTTAGAACAACCTTTTTTGAGATGTGTTCAGTAGGCTGCATGTGTCAAAAAAAATAATGGCTAACCATGAAAATGAGGATGGTTCAGTGGAATTCCGGTTTCATGGAGTCTTTTCCGATTCTAACAGCAAGACAACGAGGTTGTGCCACTTTTATTAAGTAAATTTCAAAAACGTTCTACATAAGTATGTATAAACTAAAAAAATAAGGCACATTATTCTGGCAACCATACAACCAAGGTTGTAGAAAAGGATTAATCAACATTAATTGGTCCAGTGCCATTGGACTTACGGCCAATTTAAACTTTAGTGCTGCCGGGGCAGTGGAGCACCCCTTTTTGCGCAGCGATTCTGGCATGTTCAACATTTTATCATCGATACCAACAACAGCGAGGGTCACATTTCAGAAGTATTGGTGAGATTTTTTTTGTAAGAAAAAATCGAATTATTCAAATTATCAATGTTTATAAAATGCTGAAAAGAAAAGTGAAAACAAAAACAAAAGCTAAGTTACGCTAAAAAGAAAAGAAAAAATATTAAATTAAGAACCAGAAAAGAAATAAAAAAAAAGAATAGTTAAGATTTGCTAAAAAAATGCTAAATTAAGGTGTCCTGAAAAAAAAAATAGCAAAATTAGTTAAGTAATGTACTGAAAAAAAAAAGATAAAGTTAATTATAATTATCTAAAAAGAAAGAAAAAAAAAATTATTAACTGTAACCTAAAAAAGTAAGAAAAATTAAATTAGCTAAAACCTAAGAAATTATGATTAAGAAAAATTTAATGTTAAAGGATAGGGTGGACGGAAAAATTGCCCGATAGTCCACAAGGTAGGAGTCAAGAAAGGGGCCCAGGCCATCATCATCTTGGCGCTGGAATATACCCTTTCCACTCGAGAGGAAAGCATCTTACGTAAAACGTGTACGAAGCAAAAAATGCTTAAAATCGTCCAAGCAATACGTGTGATTTTTTTTGAAAGCAGAAAAAAAAATTTTTTTTCCTTTCAATATTTTTTGCAAAAATTTTTCATAAAAAAAATTTTTCAAAAATTATTCAAAAAAAAAAGTTTTAAAAAATTCACACGTATTTCTTAGATCATTCTTAGCATTTTTTTCACCAAGAAATATTTTTTTATAAAAAGAACATTTCAAAATGAATGGGACCATTAACTTAGATCTATCAATTTACAAACTTTAGTGTAGGGGAGATGTGTGTACCTTGGTCCGAGTGTACCTCGGTCCGAGTGCCGGTTGCCACTCAACAGTTGCACGTGTACGATAAAGTTCTTCCATGGAATTTTCCACTCATACCGCTGACTGATATTAGTAGACTTCAGACCGTCAAGCTGTATGCGTGTATAAAATGTGACGGAAAAAGTGTTTTTGGTGTATAAAAATTAGTTTTTGGAGCAAACTACGAAACGTTTTGTGAGAAACTTACTTGAAATATTTCAGTTTTACAACATCAGGAAGGAAGTTTAGTTATTGTTTTAAGCTTTTAGTGTGTTTTAGATGTATTGTCATTGATATATATTACTGGTGTTGACAGTTTTTAAAACATGTTGTCTTGGTGTACCTTGAACCTTTGCTTATTTACCAGCGAGGTTTTTTCGACGGGCAACCAGGAAGCCATAATCGCCTTTCAATATAATACTATTATTATTATTTTCGTGATTAATGCATTTATTTTCAACCATTTTTGGTTAAATAATGGTTTTTTTCAAAATGCACTTTTCTGTGTTATAATTTTAGTTAATGATTAATTTTTTTTTTTATTGAAAAAATTTTTACTTTTGATTACATAATAAATGGTTCTTTCATAATTTGTTACCTATATACATTGTATTCTCTTTTATTTTTTATAGTCCAAGGTACACTTGCATGGTGTACCTTGGACCATTTGAGATTGGAATGGAAAAAGTAATATTTCTACTTAATGGTAAGACATAGAAATATCATTTTCACGTCATTTGATGTTGAAAGCATTGTAGAAATATAACTTAATCAAAAAACTAAAGAAAATTTTTTGGAAAATCCAGCACATTAAAAAAACTGAAAAGCGGACCAAGGTACACACATCTCCCCTAAGCTATAAATTTTTGAAAAAACACCCTTTTCATGAAAATTACTAAAAACGCCAACTTCAACACCCTGTATTTTAACAACAAATGGTACTAGGACCAAATCCTCCCGGATTGTTGTTCTTGCACATCGGATTCACCATATTGCTAAATTTGAGCGAAATCGAAAAAAAAAATGTTTTTTTGGTACACTTGGCGTGGAGTTCTTCATATATAGATTGACAAATTAAATCTAAAATTTTGGAGTCGATTTAAAAATTTCTTTAAATAAAACTATGCGTTTAGGTTTCTAAACTAGTAAAGGTGTTACGTTGGACCTAGCTAAAAATTAATAATTTTTTTACTAATAATTTTCAACAGCTTAACCCTTTCGAACCGGTTGGGACAGTATATCCCAAAAATTTTTGAAAAAATACATATCTCGGTTATTAGCGTCACTTAAAGAATTAATAAAATTAATGCAATTTTTAGTAACCACTGTTTTGTCTTATAACCACTCCAAGGACATTATATCGCAGAAATTCAAACCAAAAACATACCGGAAGCGCCTCTGGCGGTGAAAATTTTAATTTAGAGACAGTTAAACATTCTACTTAAATTAAGTTTCTAAGGTTAACCTATCACAAATATTGTGTACCCCAAAGTTTTTTTTCGGGTCGAAAGGGGTTACAAAATAACATGAACATTTACTACATCAAATGGACAGAATATTTGGATTTTACCACACTGTGCGAGACCAGAAGACTCTGATTAGTTTATTTTTTTTTTAATTCTCTTCTGTATGACGACCAAAATGAATTTATTATATTTTTTATGTGTTAAAAGGAATAATACTGCAGTAAAAATATGAGACAGTCTACAAAAAATACTAGTTCACGATTTCTACTAGCTCGAAACTAGTTAAAAAGGGATGCAGTGGAGGCCAGTTCGATATCAGTTTGAATCGTGACGAAAACAAATAAAAATATTTGTTATTTTCTTTAGAAATAATTTTTTTTCTGTCAAATTATTTTTCATTTTCATTTCATTTCGTTTCATTCATTTCATGCATTATTTTCCTCAGTTGTCTGCTCTAAGGAGACTGTTAAGGACCGGTATTCGTAAATACTTATTTGGAAGCAATTTTTGACGTAAAGTAAAATTCGGCCTACAATGTGAACGGGACGCTTGACCTACATTTGTGATTTTAAAAACTTTCAAATTAATATTACCAAATAATATTCAAAAGTTTATGGCTTTGTTATATAAAGATCTATCTCTGCTTCCAGGTGCAATTCATTCAACTTTGTCTTCCTCGGATCTCGAGAATCAAGTGCAAAACGTTTCATGCCGCAAAAAGGATCACTTTAGAAAGGTATCTAAAGAACATGTCATACATAGTTAGTAAATATGTATAACATGATATTAAACTTATCCCAATAAAACTTTTGAATAAATTTGTATGCCCTTATACGATAATTGATTACCTAACGCATTACTTGAATGCTAGAACACTTTATATATTACATGTAATGCAATAAATAATGAATTACTTTTCCAATTACATGTAATGCAATGGGTAATCTAGGAACATAAATCATTTCCAAAGTTTTTTTTTTTCGTATCCAAGATTTTTTGGTCGTTTTGACGTTAATATTTCAAATGAAATAAATAAAAAATATAAAATGTAAATTAGTATTATTTGTTTTGATAACTCTGTTTAACTGTAACTGTTTCGAGGATAAGGAAAGGTAAGTCAAATTTAAATAGCTAATACAAGCTTTGTATAATATCAAAGTTTAATCAAACTCTATGTACGTATCTTTGGCAGATATTTATTCCACATTTTATTCTGGAACACAACGTGAATGGGAAACAAAAAGCAAGTATTGTACGGTAAGAACATTCTACTGGTGTGATTTACGCAGTGAATAGTGAATATAGTGAATTTATATATGAGCCGTTTATAATATAATAATAATTCCATTCAAGGTGCAAAAGTAATGTTACAATATGAATTGGCTGAGATTTTGTTAGAAATGAATGAAATTGGGCTATTATTTCACACAAAGTTTACATGATAGTGTGAAATTGATGGAATTTACTTGAAAAACTGATAATGTTCAAAT
Source organism: Calliopum simillimum (assembly GCA_951812925.1). Classification (NCBI taxonomy): domain Eukaryota; kingdom Metazoa; phylum Arthropoda; class Insecta; order Diptera; family Lauxaniidae; genus Calliopum; species Calliopum simillimum. Next base: position 40,596 of record CATOTO010000240.1, on the reverse strand, counting down.
AACTAATTATTATGGCACATATTGAGTACATTACTTTTGCTCCTTTATAGACTTATTTCACTTTCAAAAGATTCATATTTTTAAAAATTGTGTTTTAATCCAAGATGCAATTGTGCGAAACGAGACGCGTCTGCGTTTTCAAATCGTCTTTGTTTCAAAATTGAGGACTGGCCGTACCAAAGGGCCAAAGTACCAGAATGAGGCAAAATTAATGTCATAATATGAATTGATTGACATTTTGTTAGAAATGATTAAAATTTTTCTGTTTCCACGAAAATTTTACTTGATGATGTGGAATTGATGTCATTATGTTGGAAAAACGATACCGGTCAAATAACCGAGTAGTAGGGCACATAATATATACGACATTACTTTGCCTCGTACTGGTACTTAAGCCCTTTTGGTACTTCCATTCCTCAATGGTACAGCCACTCCCCAATTGTATTCCGCACAATTGAATCTTGGGCTTAAAACAAAAAATTTGTATAGTTATTTAATTTTTTGGGTGAAGGAAAAAATTAAACACTCTCTATTTCTTTTTTGTTAGAAACAAATCAAAAGGAAAGAACTACGGAGAAAATGTTCCTTAATTCTCTATGAAAGGGCGTGAAAAATGTCATACATAAGAAACTTTTAGAAAATAATACAAAATAAATTTTAACATTTTTTTAATAAATACTTATAAGTATTTAATTAATTTTTTGTAATTGTTTTTAATTTACATATTTTAATTTGAGTTTGCACAAAATATTATTTAGATTAGTATTATCTCTTTTACATATTCATTTTTCATTTGTAATTTAATGGGGGTTATCGTGAATCAATATTCTCGGAGAATTTTTCTCAAACTGCAATAGGGAATACACTGCAGTCTGAGAAAAACTCCCCGGGAATATTGATTCACGATAACCCCCAGAATGTTGTATACACAATAACTAGTGCTTGTTTATAAGTTTTTGTCTTGTTAGCACATTAAATTAATAAAATAAAATCGAATCAAGTATGTAGTTAATAAATGGTTAATGTTTCATGTAATTTTTTCCTGATGAATTTTTAGTCCAAAACAGAATTCATTCCATCCTACTCTCCATTAATAAAAAAATGCATTACTTGGAATTGCTCGTATAACTACATCGATTTAGTACTTATATAACTCAAAAGTAATCCAACCCAAAAAAAATTTTAGATTACCCGATTGATTACATGTAAGTGAATACTTTACTGGGGTAATCGATTACGCTCTATGAAATGCATGTGCTAAAATAATGCCTTTGTAACCTAGAAAGTAATCGATACAAAACATTTTTTCGATTACTCGATCGATTACATGTAAGTGAATGTTTTGCTATGGTAATCGATTACGCACAATGAAATGCGTGTGTTGAAATAACGGCTTTGTAATCCAGAAAGTAATCGACACAAAAAAATTTTTTCGATTACTCGATCGATTACATGTAAGCGAATGTTTTGTTGGGGTAATCGATTACGCCCAATGACATGCATGTGTTAAAATAATGCCTTATGTAACCCAGAAAGTAATCGATGCAAACAATTTTTTAGATTACTCGACCGATTACATGTAAGCGAAGTTTTTGCTGGGATTTTATTTATAAATTGATATATGTATATGTGGCCTGGTCTATGAAAACGGTGCTTACGTGTCAAAAAAAAAATTTCCAATTTTTTGTCGATTCGCATAAATTGACCCTTAAAAGTTGTTTTCCAGCTGTTTTCACGAAATTTTTTTTTCCCACGTAAGCCCCCTTTTCATAGACCAGGGCACAAATAAATTATAATTATTTGAAAAAATCTATAGCTTTTCACTACACACGAAACAACTGGTTCAAGACCAGTTGTTAACTGACTACTTCCATACCACAACTAGCCCCGGACTGGTGCAAAAGTAATGCATAAGGGGCCAATTGAAACACACAATAAATAACAGTTGCTTGTATGCAAAAGGGATTGAAGGCTGGATATTTACAGGTCTTTTGCCTTGTGATAAAATATCTAGTTTTACTACTAGACTCACTCATTTTAGCGAAGTTGTGATCGCACGAATCGCACGTTCCTAGGATTTAGATGGCTTCCTAAAAAACAGTTTTTAACACAAGCTGAAAGGTTTTGTGAAGAAAATTACGAAGAGGCTGCATCACTCAACAATCAAGCTTTCACTACAAAACAACAGCAGAGGACTCCCCTAGAGTCAACTGCTATCTCTCGTCCTTAATCCACCACACAAATTGTTATACAACCATCCAAAGAAAGTATGAAACGTACTCTTCAAATGTATGAAAAATGCAATCCTTAAAAGATATGTAAAACAAAACAAAAATTTTCCCTACAAACAAATCGATAGCAATATTGGAAAGAAATTTTCAAATGATTCAACAAAAAAAGGCCAGGTGCCAAAAAAATATAATTCAAATCTCGTAATAGTCCGAGAACTGGCAATACTAAAAGTGCCGCCATAGCGGATTCTGAAATTTTTAATGAAAAATGGTAGTTTACACTGAGGCGAATAAGAAAAGCTTGGTCGGTGTGGTTATAGCTTGCCGAAAATATTTTTAAATGATTTTTGAATTATTAATGATCAGCCGGGGGGGGGCTGGACTCTTTCTTTTCTATATATATATATATTTGCACATAAGCGATATCAAATACCTGGTCGATGCTGCTGCTCTTTTCCTGACGAGGAACACGATGCAGATGAATCCACTAATGGTTGGCTACGTTGAGTGTTGAGGATCTGCTGCCGCTGGGAACGGTGACTGCTGCCGTGTAATGAATCTGCCGCACTACAAATTTTGGTGGAACCTGTCCTGCCACTGGATTCACTTCACGTGAGAAAACCGTCGAATTAATTTACCACCACTTAGCGCAATTTAAAAATAAAGAAAAACTTTGTCTTGGTTGTTTTTTAGTAAATTTTATTTTTACACTTTGCAAAAAACAAGAAAAAAAGAATAAAATATCAAGCACGAAACTTATCAGCATCTGTTTTCTATTGTGGTAGTTTAACGAGTGGTCAATGCCAAAACCCTTGACAGTGACATTGAATGTCATTCAGACCTTTCAGCTATTTATTGGACATAAGTATAAGCGAGGGAGACGGCTATACTGAAGACGGGTAAATCAGCATATATAAGAAAATAGAACATCGCTAGCGAGTTGAGCGAATGGGTAGGGTTGCCGCCTTTTGAGACTCGACTTTGTTAAGATTTCCTTTGATGTGCACACGGGCATGGCAATTTCTTAAAGTTTACGTTTGTGCGTAAACAATTAAATTTTCGGAATGTTTTGCCGTCATCGCGGATTTTGATCAATCTTATGTAAATCGATGCTAAATTTCATAACCATTCAGAAAAAATCCGGCCGATCAAATTTTTCATGCCGAAAATGACCGGCAGACCTATTTTAATGGTGCTACAGTGGGTACAATTTCTGTGTTATCACGGAAATTTGTTTTTTTTTTTTTTTAATTTACGTGCTTTAATGTCAAATTTAAAAATATCTTGGTATGCGGGCTTAGAAACTGGGTATACTCACTTAGCCCTACCATTTGTAATGCAGAGAAGAAGAAGGCATAAAAAAGTATCTGAATATTAGGCAGGGTCAAATTATTTTGCGGCAAAGAGTATAGCAACAAAAAAATCTACTGAAAATTCTAAAAAACCTTACCCAAGAAACCAAAGGGTCTAAAATCAATATCGAGCCGCCGTAAATTGCGTTAAAGTTTCGATGTACTACTTTAAAATGCAATAGAAAAAAAGAAAAAATTCAAATAATAATTTTCTGTGAAACAAGAATAAAAAAATTTTAATTTTTCTTTTTCTTATTGTATTTTGAAGTAGGCGCATTATGGTTTTTTTTTTTTTTTGACAAAAAAGTGTACACAAAAGTAATTCACTACAAGGACACATTTTCTTTAAAAAAATTAAACGCGAAATTAAAGGTTGTACATTCACCTATCTGAAAAGATGCCCGCTTTTTCCAGCATCCACAAAATAGTGACACGGGTCGAAATCTCTTGAATTTTGAAAAAATCGATTTTTCTTTTTAAAAATGTTAGTCGCATTAAACGCAGGAGTGATACATGAATAAATTTATATGTATTCAATCAAATCAATTAAGATGAAATGAATTCAGAGTGAAATGGGTAGTGCCACGCCCCAAAAACAAATTCGTCATGCCTCCGAAACTATTAGACGCACATAGATAAGATTCGGTATGCTTGTAATAGCACATAGAGAAATAATATTTACTATAAAAGTGGGCGGTGCCACGCCCTAAAAATATAAAACACATATCTCCGTAACTATTTGACCCATGCGGATGAAATTCAGTTTATATACAAAAGTCATCAAGACAAATAATGTCTGCTGAAAAATATGTGGTGCCACGCCCACAGGCAGAGCTACATGAATGAACTTGTTTCCTATAGAACAGAGTTGATATTAGAAAGGATATGTTCATTGTTGGTACCGCCCTTTTTTCAGCAAATATTATTTGACTCACTACCTTTTATGTATATACCGAAATTCATCCCTATAGCTCAAATAGTTTCGGAGATATGATAAGTTTTACATTTGTAGGGCGTGGCACCGCCCATTTTTCAGTGGATGTTATTTCTCTCTGTTCCTGTTACAAACATACCGAATCTTATCTATCTGCATCTAATAGTTTCGGAGATATGACGAATTTATTTTTGGGGCGTGGCCTCGACCATTTTCACTTTGATTTGATTTCATTTTACTTGATTTGATTGTATGCACATAAATTTATTCATATATCACGCCTGCGTTTAATGTGACTAACATTTTTAAACAGAAAAATCGATTTTTTCAAAATTCAAGAGATTTCGACCCGTGTCACCATTTTGTGGATAGATGCTGGAAAAAGCGGGCATCTTTTCAGATAGGTGAATGTATAACCTTTAATTTCGCGCTTAATTTTTTTTTAAGAAAATGTGTCCTTGTAGTGAATTATTTTTGTGTACACTTTTTTGTCAAAAAAAAACCATAATGCGGCGGCTCGATATTGATTTTAGGCCCTTGGTTTCTTGGGCAAAGTTTTTTTAGAATTTTCCATAGATTTATTTGTTGCTATACTCTTTGCTAATTTTTTGCCTCTCGAACAAATTGATCCAGCCTAATGTATATATTATTGATCAGCGCTCCCTCCTGATTCGATAAAGCCATGTTCTTCTGTCTGTCTGATTGTCCGTCTGGCTGGCTGGCTACGTGTACATTGGATTCGTTGTAAAAGTTTGCTAGTGGTATTGAAAAAGACCGAAATCGGTGGAAGGACACACCCACCGCCCATACAAATAGAACACTAAAAGCGTAATTTTTTAAGCAAAATATGTAGGTATAAATACTAGGGATAGTATGTTCAAGTTCTGGACAAAAATTATGTGAATTTGGACAGTACCATCCAGATAAGCAAAAGTTTTAATATACTATAGGTACAAACCATGTGTAAACGATCAAGAAATTTGTTCATGGCATCCGATTTGGCTATAAATTGGCATAAGCAATAGTTGCATAGTGGAAAAAATTACTACCAAATATTTTTTCAAAATTTAAAAAAATGGCGGAGATATTGGACTTTGAAATTTTTAGGTTAGTTTTTTTTGAGAAGCTATAACTTCGGTTGCATTTATCCAATTTTCAATTTTATAGTGTTAAATGATTTGTCTTAAAACAGGCTTTGAAATAAAAACTAGCAAACATTTTTTTTTTTTTTTATATAAAGTTCACACTGAAAAAAAAAATTTAAATTGAGTTTCCCAAAATACGTCCTTTTTAATATTTTTTATTTTTCTTGTAAAAAAAGCTACAAGTGTAACTTATCAGTCCTCCAAAAATTGGAGTGGGCCTCCCAGTGGTTCTCCAGAAAAACAATAAAATGTAGCTTTTGCCGCAATTTTTCAGTACAATTTTTTTGAATTTGAAATTTTTAATTAAACGTTAATTTGAATTTGAAAAAAGTGCGTTGGTACTTATATTAGTACTATACAAGCAAAAAAACAGTCAATAAACTATTTTCAGCATTTAAAAATTTTTTTTAATAAAAATTTTAAATTAAAAAAATGTACTGAAAAATTGGGGAAGATGCTACATTTTATTGTTTTTCTGGAGAACCACTGGCAGGCCCACTCCAATTTTTGGAGGACTGATAAGTTACACTTGTAGCTTTTTTTACAAGAAAAATAAAAAATATTAAAAAGGACGTATTTTGGGAAACTCAATTTAAATTTTTTTTTTCAGTGTAAACTATATATATATAAAAAAAAAAAATGTTTGCTAGTTTTTATTTCAAAGCCTGTTTTAAGACAAATCATTTAACACCATAAAATTGAAAACTGGATAAATGCAACCGAAGTTATAGCTTCTCAAATAAAACTAACCTAAAAATTTCAAAGTCCAATATCTCCGCCATTTTTTTAAATTTTGAAAAAATATTTGGTAGTAATTTTTTCCACTATGCAACTATTGCTTATGCTAATTTATAGCCAAATCTGATGCCATAAAAAAAATCTTGATCGTTTTGAAATGGTTTGTACCTATACTGAAAGCGTTTTTTAAGAAAATCCGACCAAATTTTGCTCAGACACTAAGGAGAAATATTTAAAACAGACAAATCAGCATTGGTCAAAAAATTAAAATCTCCAATAGAAACTTTTATTCCAAAGCACATAGACGTTGACATTATCGACAGTTTCCATTTACTCCACAATTTAAGACCATTTATACCACAAAGGTTTGGGAAGATCGCAGAATTTATTTTAAAGAAAATATGCAACACCACCGCTTCCAAAATCCATTTAATTTTTGATAGATATCCGTCAATTAAAGATTCAGAAAGATCAACTCGCAAAGAATATGAAATACCATTTTCAATCACTGGACCGTTACAGAGCAGACCAGCTGACTTTAATAAAAACATTAATAATACAAAATTTAAAAACGCAATGGTAACATTTTTACATGAACATTGAACCGATCATACCTTCAGCTCAATTTTCAATGATAAAAAAGTTTTTTTAACAGTCGAAGAGCAGTGTTTTGATTACAGCAATAAGGGAACGGTCCATTCAGTACGTCACGTCGTTTTTTTTCGACTGACAGCTAAGCTAAAAATATGAGTTTATATCAAGTGTGACCCAATCAGTACGTCTACGTTAACGCAACGTACAAAAGTTGCCCAACTCCCAACTTTCGACGTACGTCGTTTGATTTGACAATCGTAAAATAAATTTATTTTCAATTTCATTTGTTGTTTTTTTTTTTTCTTTGTCGTTTTTGTTTTATTTTTTGAATAATATTGGAATAAAAAAATATTGGAGCTGTGCAAGTGCAAAATTAAAATTTAAAATTAATATTATAAAAAAAATTGTGATGTTTTAATCCGTTTTGAAAGTATTCATTGGGCCAGGCTTCTCCGTCAAATGCGTCGCAGTCAGTTGAAAAAAACGACATGACGTATTCGACGTACTGAATAGACCGTTCGCTTTAATAATAGAAAAGTCACTCGAATACTGAACGATAATTATAAATGCTACCATGAAGAAGCTGATACGAGGATTTTTTTCCATTTAAGGGAGTAGACAGGTAGATTTTAAAAAAAAAAAAAATTTTTTTTTTTCCCCGTTTTGGATACTTTAAACCTTAAGAATAATGTAGAAACACATTTGTTGTCGAATCGTGCTCTTCTGTCGTAAAAACACGCGTTTTGCAAAAGACCTATTACTTCCCGACTCGTGCACTTATAATTGCACTGATTTTTCGCGATGGACGCAAAGAGTGACAGAGAACGTGTTACGAGGCCAGGTCGTTTAAAAAAAAGACGTTTTAGAGGAAATCGGTACACGAGCGAACGAGACACCACGACTACAAGTGCATCGTTTAGAAAAATTTCAAGGACTAATGGGGACTTTGATGTTTACATCGATGATACTCTCCGCTACTTTATTGTGAACTTTGGTCTGTTTCTGTCTTTGCAAGAACGGATTTTGTGCAAAGAGTGCATAGGAAACATTAAATTTGCAAGATCAAATGAAAAAGGACTCGGCTTTAAATTGGTTATGCGATGTAATTGTTCTTCCGACCAATTTTTTCCAAGTTGTCTCATGATTGGCCAATCGTACGAAATAAATCGCCGACTTATCTTCGTAATGCGACTCATCGGCGTTGGTTACAACAAAATTCGAGATTTTTGTGGGTACATGGACTTTGGATTGCATATTTCGAAACCGTCATACTACGAAATCCTGGAACATATTTCTATTGCGGCGCGTACAGTTGCCCAGCTGGTACTTCGAAAGGCCGCAACAGAGGAACAGGACAAAAATGAGGCTGCCGGAAACATACGAAAACATCTATCCGTATCAGGTAATATGATTATAATTACTTCTTATAATCATTTGTTTGTTTAACAAAAATGTTGAGAAAAAATTATTTTTTCATTGATAGAATAATTGATTTATTATTGATTGATTGACAATTGATTAAATAACCGACTTTGAACCGACCGATTGAATAATTATTCATTAGTTTATTATATCTCAATTGACGATTTCATTCCAATTATTTACTAAACGTGGAACATTACACATGAATCTTCATTAAAATAAAATTCATGATAGAACTTTTCTGATTTTGCAGGTGATGGCTCTTGGGCGAAAAGGGGCTTTACCTCACTTCTCGGTATTGTCTCCCTAATTGGGAAATATAGTGGCAAAATCGTGGACGAGGTTGTAAAATCGAGTGTTTGCAAAATGTGCGAATCCAAAGCTGGGAAGGAGAACGATATTGAATGTGATGCTTGGTACGAGGAGCACCAGGAAAAATGTACTGCCAATCATAAAGGCAGAGCTGGTAAAATGGAAGTAGATGGCGTCATAGAAATGTTCCAGAGATCACTTGAACTTCACAATGTTTACTATGAATGTTTATCGAAGAGCAGGGAGAGCACTGGCAAGTCGAAGAAAGTTTCAAAGCCCAAAGTTAAAACTGTTGCTTTCACTAACAAAGTTATGCTTCAATTGTCGACTTATTATGAGGCAGCCATTCGTAATCATTCAAACTCTATAGATGGAGTGCGCAACGCTATACTGGCTACATTGTATCATAAAATTTCGACCGACAATAACCCACAACATTCATTCTGCCCTGAAGGGGAAAATTCGTGGTGCAAGTACCAAGTCGCTAAGGCTTCAAATACTCTCGAAGACTTCAAATACCCTCCCGCACTGGATGAGGACATTCAACCGGCCCTGAAGAAAATTTATGAAGATTCATCAACCGATGAGCTGCTGAGCCGGTGTTTAGGAGCCAATACACAGAACAACAACGAATCATTCAACGCAGTCGTGTGGCGCTTGGCTCCAAAACACATTTTTAGTGGGAAGAACATAATTGAGTTGGCAACGAATCTTGCACTATGCATATTCAAAGAAGAATACCAGCCGTTATTAAAAATAATGGACACCATGGGAATTACAATTGGAAGTGCAGCAGCTGCTATTGCAGTTACAAATGACGATTCTCGAGTATTGAGATCAGATGATCGTAGCAGACAGAGATGGAAAGATCACCGGACGGAGCAGCGAGAAGTCAGAGCGCGCATGAACGAACACTGGGAAGAGGAAGAAGGAGAATTGTACGGGACTGGCATTGCTGAATAAGCGTAAGATGATTTTCCATTATTTTTCTTGACCGAAAGAAGTCCTTAGTTTATTTCACACTTCTTTGAATTGTTGTAAATGCTTCAAGAATATATTAATTAAACATTTTTTGGCTCAAAATTTCGCTAAAAAATTTAATAAACGTAGTTAATTGTTCAAGCTAAATCATTAAATCAAGCTAAATTATTAAATCATGTAAAATAATTACTAAATTCATAACAATAATAACATAATAACAATTATAATATCTTTAAACGCGTTTTTCTCAGAACAGTGTTTTTTGAACTGGTACCCACGATTCCGGCTGATTTACTGTACCGATTTACTTAAATTTTTTTTTAAATGTTCGTAATAAATTTGGCTATCTTGGGTACTAGAAACAATACTGTCAATAAATTTTTAACAATATTATTAACAAAAAACGAGGTTGAAAAAGACCAAAAAATTGAAAATTGCACTACTTGTTTATTTATCAATATTTTTTTCCAGTTCTAGTACCCAAGATAGCCATTCACATGTACTTTAAAATGCAATTTGTTTTTTGTGTTTCAGATGATCTGAAATCGAGAAATCGTGGGTACCACATCAAAACCGGCCTACTTCCGGTCGCCCATATCTTCACCGGAAGTTAACGAAAATTGAAAATTTTTTTTTTTTTTTGCTACTTAAAAATATGTACAATAACATATAAAAACATCAAAAATGTTGAATTAAAATTTATACGAAAAAAAAATTGTTTCGCAATAACGCTACTTCTACCTGACTACTCCCTTAAACAAATGTTTACCTCAACAAAAAATCCTTTTGAAATCGGTTGATACAGAGGTCCTAATCGTTTTTCTTGGAAATATACACAAGTTCAAAGAGAAAGAAATATGGATGACAACAAAAACCAATAATGAAATAAATAACATTAATTGTACAGATCTTGCACAGAGGTTAGGCTCATCGGTCTGTCCAGCTCTACCAGGCTTGCATGCCTACACAGGCTGCGATTATACAGCAGCTTTTGTTTGTAAAGGAAAAATTAAAGCCTATAATCTTCTGCTGCAAAATGACGGTTACCAAAGTTTGTTTGAGAACTTAACGGACCGGGAAGATATACATAATAAACAGATTTAATACAAAAATTTACAAACGAATGCTGCAAGATTCGATATATTTTTGAAGTTCTTTGCAAGTACAAGCGACAAAGAAGAATTTTACAAGGGTATGATTAATTTTAATTGTATATAGTAGTATTCCTCTATGCTGGAATGCCTTGTAGCAAAAAATTTTTTCAAAATGTTACTGAGCCCATATGTATATTATACGAACCAACTGAATGTGGATGGTAGTTAAACAGTGACAGTAAGCTTGAACCGTTGTGGTATGTTGGCCTATCAACACCATTGAAAGTTGAAGAAATTTTGAGCAACCAACAAAATGAGGAGGAAAGCCAGGATTCAGAAGAGGAAGGAAATTATAATTTTGATATAAATGATTTAGATGAATATTAATAAAAAAATCTGAGTTGAACATTAACTTTTGTATTAACTTTTATTAATTTTACTATTAATCACACGCTCTTGTCCATTTTAATCTAGTTTTTGCTCAGAACTTGAATTTACTATCCTTAGTGTCTGAGCAAAATTCGGTCGGATTTTCTAAAAAAAGGGCTTTCAGTATAGTATGTTGAAACTTTTGCATATCTGGGTGGTACCGTCTAAATTCACATTATTTTTGTCCAGAACTTGTACATACTATCCCTAGTATTTATATCTACATATTTTGCTTAAAAAATTACCATTAAAATAGGCCTGTCATTTTCGGCAAGAAAAATTTGGTCGGCTGGATTTTTTCTGAATGGTTATGAAATTTAGCATCGATTAATATAAGATTGATCAAAATCCGCGATGACAGCAAAACATTCCGAAATCTAATAATTCAAAAATCATTTAAAAATATTTTCGGCAGGCTATAACCGCGCCGACCAAGCTTTTCTTATTCGCCTTAGTGTAAACTACCATTTTTCATTAAAAATTTCAGAATCCGCTATGACGGTACTTTTAGTATTACCGGCTCCTCGCCTGTAACGAATACAGAAAATAAAATCATAAAAGAAAATTGTGTATTTTTTTATACAACACATGACTGGCGTTCATTATTAAATAATTTAATTTTTTCATATATAAATTTCTATTTTTCTAAAATGTTTTTGTTTTTATAAAAATAGAAAAAAAAACAACAAAAACTATACAATTTAAAAGCTTTCAATTCAGCAGACAACCATTGGCTGTGGCGGAGTAGTCTTGTGCTGATGAAATAGTCCACCCTGTCCTCAATTTCAATCCTGAAGATGATAATGCTCTTTTGGCTGCAGTGGAGCAGTTGAAGTCATTCCAAACCGAATCTAAAACGATGTTTTGGGAACCTCCTCCAACTCCCAAGAACGTGCGATTTGATTTTCGATCGCAACTTCGCTAAAATGAGTGAGTCTAGTAGTAAAACTAGATATTTTATCACGAGGCAAAGGACCTTTAAATAACCAGCTTAAAACAGTTTCTTGGGCAAGAAGTGACCCAAGAATGTTTCTGCGTATGCCATCAAGAATTATGGCGGGTGGTATTAAAACCAATACTGTTAATAAAGATGTTATTAAGCTTAGTATTTAAGCCCCTAACATTCTGATAAAGTATATTAAACTCATTTAGTTTTTTGAAGCAGAAACTTGAGAGGGCAGAGATGTATTTTTAGTATTACACAGTGCAACAAAATGAAAAAAAAAAAAAAAAATTTTGTCCCTGGAGTCTCATAAAGTTTTTCTGATAAGTTATGAAAAATAAAAAAAAACACATTTTTTACCGAATATGTATATCAGTAATTTTTTTTCATTTTATGGCTCCTCATAGTTTAAAGTTTGCGTTTAATATGAAATTTAGAGATTTTGTGAAAAAACCGTCTGATTATGAAATGTTTCTTGTGTCCTTACCTTTTATTTAAGCCATGGAACTTGAGAATTCGCTCAGTAGTTTTTGTTTTAAAAACAAAACCATTTTTTATGTATTTTTCTTTTTCATATATTTCGTAATATGAAAACTAAGAAAATTATCACAAACTATTTTAATATTGAAATAGCACAATTTGTACAGTTTTGTTTATAAAATAAAAACTAAAATGCGGATTTTCAAGTGCTATAGCTTAAATTAAAGGTGAGAACATAAGAAACATTTCATAATATGATGGTTTTATATATAGAAAATTGATTTTTTAATTGAACTTTTAGTCATATATTTGCAAAGATCGACTTACATATAAATCTATCAATGCATTTTCTAACACATAATTATGACAAATCAAGGAACGGATTAAAAAAAAATCTCAAAATTTCATATTAAAGGCAAATTTTAAACTTAGAAAAAAATCACTGATACACATATTCGGTAAAATACGTGGCTTTTTATTTTTCATTACCTTTCAGAAAAACACTACGAGACCCCAGGGACATTTCTTGTGTTGCACTGTGTTATTAGACAAGATATGACTTTTTGAGCTATCACTCTGACTTATGCTGAGGAACGAACTCATGAACTAACACATTTTTAGACCAAAACTAGGGATCTAGAAGTCAAAAAACACTGTTTTTTGCTTTATTTGAGGTTATATGACAAAACAACGTAATCTCTTTACATAAAACTTGATATAGCAGTGAAAAGCACTAGTGTTTATCTATAAAACCTAATTTAAATTATTTTGGTATCTTTTTTTTCTTAAAGATATCCTAAGCTAAATGTTCCGGGGCCCGCTTAATTGATCCGACTGATCAATTAAAAGAATCCCGGATAATTGATCGGGGGAGTCAATTAAGCAAAGAAAAAATTAGCATCTGGCAATTTTAGTTTTAATTCAATGATTGTTTATATGTTCAAAGCAGTAAGAATTTCTTTAAGTTAAAAGCTCAATGAGGAGATAACGAATACAAAAATATGTATGTATGTATATTAGGCATGCGCTTATTTTACGATTTTCTGATTTTCGTTGATGCCGCCCCCTGAAATCCTTCTAATGGTCATAAAAACAAATACTATGAAGTTTCACGGCGATCGGATAACGATAACCCGGCCCTCAAGAGAGGTCAAGTTGAGGTTTCAGGCAAAAAATAATGAAAATTTTTCTTTTAACTTAATTAAATAAGTCAAAGTATAATATTATCTTATAGAAAATTGAAATACCTTTCCAACAAGCAATAATTGTTTAATATCGGGTAATTAATACGAACATGGCAGTACATAGCATTTTGCGGCAATTTTGCTAATGTCGATAAAAGAAAAATTCATAGAATTTGTAGTTATTACCCGATTTTAAACAATTATTGTAGCTTGTTGGAAAGGTATTTCAATTTTCTATAAGATAAAATTATGCTTTGACTAATTTAATTAAATTAAAAAAAAAAAATTCATTATTTTTTGCCTGAAACCTCAACTTGTTCTTGACCTCTCTTGAGGGCCGGGTTATCGTTATCCGATCGCCGTGAAACTTCATAGTATTTGTTTTTATGACCATTAGAAGGATTTCAGGGGGCGGCATCAACGAAAATCAGAAAATCGTAAAATAAGCGCATGCCTAAGCCACATGTTGATTTTTAAATTGTCATAACTTATGAACGATCAGTTGCACGAAAAAACAAAACCATCAGGTTATAGGGAATTGTATGCTCTATAAATGATAAGCAATGTATGTACACATACAATTTACCGTTTAGGAATTATTCTGTTGGCAACTGTCATCTCTTGCGCTTACCTAGCCTAACCTGATTAGCTGAGTTTACAAAAAAACCATTTTTCTTACATTGAAACTTCAATGTCGAGTAATTTTGTTATATTTTTCGAGCAGGATGTAAATACCAATATCATCCTCTGTTTCTAACCCTAGCCATCTTAACAGCTTAGTTGTGCTGTTCAGTAGTAATTTATAGACACACTTAGACCGAAGTTGTTGCATTGTGGTTAAAGCTTTCCCAATAATAAAATGTACAAATGTTTTTGTGGATTATATTTCTGCTTGAAAGTTTTTCAGATTATCTCATACATATATACATATATACATATAGTACGTAAGTAACTTTATACATATGTAAGTACTTAAGTACATACAAACATGTTTATATGCAAAAAAAGAACAACATATGTATTTGTAAATCGAGTAGATAATCAAGTTAAGTATGTTGAATTTTCATCATTGAATAAAAAACAGACTTCATTTGCATTTTTTCAAACTTGTTTGGTAATTGTAAACCCATAAAATCCACGCAGTTTAATCTAAGCGCAAAATCTGTGTTAAATGTCGAGGAATGACGTCGACCAAGTGGCGGCGGCGTTTGAGTTCATTTCACAAATTTAAGTCCAAAGTGTATGGTAATGACAGCATCGTAGCGTATACTTTTGCCGATGGGGCCCATTTTTTAAGCAAAAGGGTGAAGGATTTTCAATTCGTTCATGAGATAACAACTACGCGGAGCATGGGATATATAAAAGTGCTGCTTAATCTGAATAAAATGTAGAATTGAATTACAAAACTTTTTATATGGGGTAGGTTAAATTGAGTGAAGAACAACTGACACTGGCCGAACCAAAGTGTCAACGTGCATGGACTGTGACTCATAAATATTGCCATTTGATGCCTTATTAAATTTTAATGGTGACTAGTAAGGGTGTTATAGGGTTTTTCAATAAGAGCGCTACAAAATTTTTTTTAAATAAAACAAAAACGGTTTTGGATATCAATGAAATTCTTTATTCCTGTGAAAGTACATTCGATGCCATTATGTATAGAACTCAATTTCTTTTGCATGGCCACCACGAGCACGCTTGCAGAAGTCCAGACGCTGAACCCAATTTTCGACGGTTTTCAAGCATAAATCGGCCGATACTGCTGCAATTTCACGATCGGTATTCGTACGAAGTTTATCAATCGTCGCTGGCTTGTTGGCATAGACCATAGACTTGACGTAGCCCCACAGGAAATAGTCTAACGGAGTCAAATCGCACGACCGAGGCGGCCAATCGACTGGGCCATTTCGTGAGATAACACGTTCACCAAACTTGGTTTTCAATTAATTGATTATGAAATTCGCTGTGTGGCTTGTGGCGCCGTCCTGTTGAAACCACATCCAAGTCCACATCATCCAATTCGGGCCAAAAATATTCGGTTATCATTGAACGGTAGCGATTCCCATTCACAGTAACGTGCCGGTCTTGACGAAGCCGAAAAAATCCGAATCATTTTCAAGTTGTTGCTCAGCCCAATTCACGAACATACGATGCTTCTGGTGGTCAACCGGCTTCAGTTATTGCGTCAATTTGATCTTGTAAGGATGTAGGCCAAGATCTTTTCGCAAAATTCGCCACAACGACGTCACAGAGATGCCCAACGCTTGAGAACGACGTGTGAGAGACACATTTGGGCTTTCTTGAACTGAAGCCTCAGCGGCAGAAATATTCTCGACACTAAGGGCACTTCTTTGTCTCACTGGCACGGGAAAATTTTGTACTGTGCCTGTGGATTCAAATTGTTCCACTAGACGCTCAATTGTTGATCTGGTAGGACGATTATGACGACCATAAATTGGACGTAGATCTCTTAAAGTTGAGGCCACTGACTCCAAGTTTCGGTAGTAAATTTTAATAATTTCTACTCGTTGTTGGCTCGTATATCTTTCCATGATGAAATGGCAAACCTTACTGAAGAGAAATGTCAAGAGAGCGGGAAAAAATATGGCGTCGTTTGCTGTCCCTATCGGTCTA
The DNA here is from genome assembly GCA_951812925.1 of Calliopum simillimum. Classification (NCBI taxonomy): domain Eukaryota; kingdom Metazoa; phylum Arthropoda; class Insecta; order Diptera; family Lauxaniidae; genus Calliopum; species Calliopum simillimum. The sequence goes on along the minus strand of CATOTO010000240.1, from coordinate 24,123 downwards.
CTTTTGTAGCGTCCCTATTGAAAAATCCTTTACATGGCCTGGCCAATAATTAAATACCCTACATTGCAGCATTTTAAAAACTAACGCTTGATTTACAGCATTTTCAAAATGTTGGTAGTATGGGAGGTGCCACGACTTCTTGTCTGAGTTTTAGAGGTGGGTAACGCAGCGATTTTTTGTGCATTGATGACTTAACTCCAACGCCAGAAACGGTATCAACGCATTGCGCCAACAACGCCAATAGAGCCTTAATGCCAATATGGTACACACAACTTGCGTTGCGCTTCGGGTATAGCGCAGTGGAAGGTTTTGCAACCAGTAGCGCAACGCCGCATAGAACAGCGCTGTTGAAATTTCATTTTTTTTGCGCTAGCGCCTTATAATTATGTGTATCAGCGCCAACAGCGCCGTGTTCGGAATCAGCGCAAAACACCAATGCAGCGCTGCGTTACCAATGACTACTTTTTTTGCTCAGAGCTTGCGCTAACTTTTCCTAGTATCTGTGGGAGTTTTGTAACATTACCTCAAATAACGCTTCCAAAGGTTAGTTTAGTTATTAACATTGTTTTACCTCTAGTACGGCCAAAGAATTCAATAAAATTTTGTTTTGTGTAAAAATTAATTTACCGTCAATTGGCAAGCTGTCAAAGTTGCCAAACATAAGTGGGGTGTTATACTGCTGCGCACGCTGATTTTTATTTAACTTTTTCAAAATGTTAGCCGTGTTTCTTTTGACGCGTATATACAATTGTGGATATTCTTAAATTGCGATAACTCATGAACAGTGAGTCGCACAATAAAACTCTAAGGAGCTTTTTTATGGAAAATCACTTTCTCTATAAAAACTTTTCACTTTATTTTTAAAAAAATTTGTCTTTTAGGAGTTATTCTATAAAAACTGGTTAAGCGCCGATAAACGGCAAAAAATCATTTATTTTAAATAACTTCTAAATAATTGTTTTTTTAACAATAGATTAAAATTATTTGTAGAGCATGTGGTTCTCCTTAAAAAAGACCCTTGGACCTTTTATCGAACGACTCACCGTTCATAAGTTATCGCAATTTGAAAATTACCACAGTTGTATATACGCGTCAAAAGAAACACGGCTATTGTATTGGGAAAACTAATAGCTAGAAAAATAAAACAAAATATGAAAATAAAGTGGAAAGTGAGTACTTGAAATCCATTTATAAAATATTTATGAGAGCTCATGTGTAATGTTTAGGATGGCACTTTAATTTTTATGTGTTTTCCTTTATTTTTAAGTTTACGTAAGCCTACAAACGAATTCCCACAACTTACAGCGCTTATGTAATTGTTTCTTGAAATATACTATATAGTATTGTGAGCTATTAAGGTGCAGTTTTGCGCACAAATTAAAATTTTTTTTTTTTTTTGTAGATAGCCTCCGCTTGCAACATAGTGGAACTTGCGATACACGATGTGCCTTAACCCGTTCTAAATCGGACGTCGTAGCACATCAAATTTTTTTCCAGATTCTGTTTACTTATCGTTCAAATGATGTATAAAAAAATTTTCACTCGTGACTCCTCGACTAAATTTTGAGATAATCGCTTTTCCAATTGGGGCATTTTCCCATACAAAAAGAAAAAAAAAATTTTTTTAACTACATTAAACAAAAATCAAAATAATCACAATCGATGTGTTTTGCGATGCTTAACGCGAATCCAACCTCAGAATTGCTCTATCGTGTATAGTTTATGAGATATTGTAACCTAAAACCAAAAAAAGTCGTTTTTTGCCATTTTTTGAAGCTATAAATGTATGTAAAATATCATTTATTCGTCAAATGCGGCTTAGATATTTAAAAGTCTCAATCTTTTCCTTTAAAACCTAATTTAAATTATATTTATATCTTCATGTTTCTAAGAGATATCGTAGACCGAAATATTGTCAAAACGGGTTTTTTGCACTTTTGTGTCTTTTTAGGTTAGGATAACATTGAGGAACAAAAAGATATCAACATAATTTAAATTGGGTTTTAAAGGCAAAAATTAGGACTTTAAAGTTGCTTACCAGATTTAACGAAATTAAAATTTCTTTTACATTTTAAACATGTTCAACGAACCGACCATTTCAAAATTCAGCCGTATGCCATACACGTACCAACACTCGGGGTGTCAAACGGCTGAATTTAGAAGTAGTCGGTTCGTCTAACATGCTTAAAATGTGAAAAATCTGGTAAACAACTTTAAAGTCCTAATCTTTGCCTTTAAAACCTAATTTAAATTATGTTTATAATTGTTTTTTCCTCAATGATATCATAACCTTAAAAGACACAAAAGTGCAAAAAACCCGTTTTGACAATATTTCGGTCTACGATATCTCATAGAAGCATGAAGATATAAATATAATTTAAATTAGATTTTAAAGGAAAAGATTAGGGCTTTCAAGTATTTAAGCCACATTTGACGAATAAATGATATGTAACATAGTTATATAGCTTCAAAAAATGGCAAAAAACGACTTTTTTTGGTCTTTAGGTTACAATATCTCATAAACTATACACGATAGAGCAATTCTGAGGTTGGATTCGCGTTAAGCATCGCAAAACACATCGATTGTGATTATTTTGATTTTTGTTTAATGTAGTTAAAAATTTTTTTTTTTTCTTTTTGTATGGGAAAATGCCCCAATTGGAAAAACGATTATCTCAAAATTTAGTCGAGGAGTCACGAGTGAAAATTTTTTTATACATCATTTGAACGATAAGAAAACAGAATCTGGAAAAAAATTTGATGTGCTACGACGTCCGATTTAGGACGGGTTAAGGCACACCGTGGATAGCTTATTTTGATGGCCAATTTGAAAAAAGAAATGTTCTTTTTGGCACAAATATTTCTCTTAAGGATCTGTGGCAAGCAACGATTAAATTAAAAAAAAAAAAAAAATCTGCATCTAATTATCCTTCCAGCCCATTTTTTCCTTAAAATCGATATTTTTTATTCAAAAATCTTACTATACATGGAATATATTTGGTGTGGACATCTTTTTGATCCGATCACGCCCATTTTTAATAATTTGGTAGATGTTATCAACAACATGTCAGATCTCAAATATTATTGTTGTACTTCACATATTCACGGAGTTATAGCTACTTCAAATATTAATGTACACTAGAATCACCCAGTGGTCAAAATTCGACCACAAATGTTTAATTTTAGCACTTATTGGACACTTTCAGTACTTTTTTTTTGGTGTTTGGTACGAAATAGAAAAGCTCATTTATCATCCCTGGTATAATTCAAGCGAAATATAAACAACAAAAAACATGAAGGCAGTACTATGCTTTTTATCTTTCGCTTTGTGCTTTATCCTTTTTTCAGCTTTGTGCGACCGTGTATTTTGTTTTTTATATTGAAAAATTTGTATATAATTTTACTTGGCTTAAAGTCAAAATATTAACACAATTTTAACTTTGTGCACATCTACACACACATACCTTTCTAATAGTGTATAATTTGAAGTCGTACTCCATTTCTAACATAGTAAAAAAGGATGGACAAGTTTTTGTCTTGCGTAATAATATATAGATGGGAGTTGAGCGTGTATTTGATTTGATCACGCCCATTTTTCACAAATCGGTAGATTCTACCAAATAACATCTCAGAATTTGAATTTTATTGCTGTACCTCAAATAGTTTGGCTGTTATTAATTTATGTCGCAAAATCGGCAAAATTTCCCATAGTGCATCGCCAAAATTTTAGAAATTCAAATTTGGAGATTTTAAGCTAATTTCCGAATCTCGTTGCTAGCCATCTCTGAATTTGAAGCTTATCTTTAGAGATTCACCTAGTGCACCTGGTGCACCTAGTTTTCAATTTCAAATTTGTTCGAATCTAGCGTAAAAATTATATTGATATTGAAACTTTAATAAAGTGTTTATTTTTTGTATTCTCTAAGTCTCGTGAGCCGAAAATTTGAAGTAAATAAGCTTATTTTTGGAGAAAGCTAACTATTTAGAAGAAGCAAATATTTGCTAAACAATCTTAAGATAATAAGTAGTTATGCAGCAAAAATTATTTATTTTTAATACTTTGATTTTTTAGATGGAAAACCACACAAAAAGAATTACGGTAGAGCAAAAAACTGCTATTTTTAATTACTTAGTGATAATCTAGATTTTTCTCATGATAAGTAAGACCAATTAACATATGTTGTTCTTGCTTTTGAACTAACATTTATGTTCTTATGCAAGTAAGTACATGCAGATTTGTAAGTGATTCTGAAGCATTTGACAGAACGATGATCAAAGCTTGCGTATATTTTTAACGGGATTGGCGGCGCCCTTAAGCTTACGCATACTTCTTCTTACAAATTTGAGCAAAGTGAATACATCCTTCGATCTTTGTAAGATAAGATTTCATCTTATAAATGAGTTCATATTTGTTCTACTCTAAGAATAAAACGGTCATTTCAATTTGGAATCGCTTGACTCACTGTCTGAGGTTTGTCTTAAATCCATATGGAAGTATATATGTAAAGTGGTTCTTTTAGACTTTCTCTGCTAAAGCTCTTAGTATCGGGTATACAATGGGCCCTTTCTCGTGGCCTAAGTTAATGATGACAACATGTTCATCTCCCGGATCTAACCTAACCTAAGAATAAAATGTTACATGATACAAAAATTCTCGAACCTTGGATATTTAGTTGAAAAACAAATATATAATCCCTAGGCTATTCTATTTTTTTTCTATAGCTAAATGAAAATTTATGATATTCAAATACTCTGCCGGTTTGTGCCTAAGTATTCAACCAATTATTTTAGCTAGGCAAGCTAGATACTTTTATTTAAAAATTTTTATCATTTAGGAGTTGGAGAATAAGCTAAGCTAGTTAGAAAATGTTATTCATTTTCATTTCATTTTCATTTATTTATTAGATATATTAGCATATAAGAATAGTTCTTTTAAATGCAATCAATAGTCAATTATGTACATCACGAACAGAATTTAATTCAGTCTTAACATACAATCATATTAAAAAGATGAACTTAGTATAATAATAAAAACATACATAATTAAATAAGAAGACATTTGACTTACAAATGACAATTAAAAGAAAACATACAATCATAGAAAAGATATGAACTTACTTAATACATACAATAGAAAATATATACTTAGTAAATACATTCATTTGAGTTAGAAATTACATTTACCGAAAAAAAAAAAAAAAGTTAAGAAAAGTGGTGAAAAATCAATTGCCTAAATCTTCTGCCATTACTAATACATTTGAACTCACGAGGTAATGAGTTCCACAGACGAATTGTGCTAACAAAAAACATTCTAGACGAACATAAATACTTGAATGACGGAAGGATAATGTTGCAGGTTCTTGATGACTGACAGAAATTGATTTTTTTATATAAATAGTCCGGAGTTTTTGTAAAAATTATTTTATGCAAAAATATAAGATTTCTGACATTGATGTAATCCACTATACTACAATTCAAGATACGTTTACTGAACGTTGAGGTATGATCAAATCTCCTAAGACCAAATACGTAACGGGTGACGTTATTATACACAACCTGTAATTTGTGAAGTGATCGTGAATCTAGCCGGCTAAATACGACTTCAGAGTAAGTTATTAATGGAATAATCAACTGCATCCATCATGACAGTTCTGATTAAGAAAGCGAAATTATTTGACTAAGTACTGCAAGTGCGCCACTTATGGCAACTTTAACTGCTTATAAAACATTCCAACTAAGTTCGCGGCAAGTAGTGCGTATATTAAGTGGCAAGTTCGAGGAGTGACCAATACTAATAAGTACAAAGTGTTCAGAATTTTACAAGGCTGTTTGGTTTTAGCCACGATGAAAATTTTCTTCGTTTGCAAAGCGTGTTGAGCACATTATAAATAGTCTGCTGACAAAAATGCGTGCTTCGGCTGCTTCCATCAATTCCAGTAAGTTAGAAACACTAATCAATTTTGCCAAATCTGGTTGCACTACCTTCAATAATGACGCCCTCTTGTCGGAATCCAAAAAGTTTTGCCTTTAGTTTACGCCGACTATCCCTAGTATTTGTGTGCCATTTTAAACGTTTGCTTTTAATGTTAATGCTCTGTAGGGTATTTTATTTGTTGCGAGACCAAAAATAACACCCTTGCTAGTTAAATCTTAAAACCAGTTGTTTCCTATTTGCTCACTTCGATTAAAATGTAAATTTTTTGCTTCATGTCGCAGCTGTGACAAATTTAACCACAATTTCATTTAATTTGTTTTAAAGTGAATGCCACACTTTCAAATTGATCACAAGTGCTCGTAGCTAAAAATCGATTAAATTCTGGAATACGTCAGAAAATTGAAATAGATTCTTCCCAATTAATTGTTTTTTGGAGTTTTTATGATTAGATACATCAAAATTGATAAAAGTAGGTCAAATACTGCGATAAGCTTTTTCGGAAGTATAAAGAAATTAGTTTAGGAAACAAAAGGGTTGGGCATGAGTCAGCGGCATTTCCCATTCAGCATGGGACAACACAGTTGACTCCATCATTTGTGCATATAAAGGAGCATCCAGAGTATTTTTATACCCTACACCCAGGGTATATTCACTTTGTCCTTCCGTTTGTAACGCAGAGAAGGAGGCGTGGCAGATATAGAAAAATAGATATATTCTTGATCAGCGTCACCTCCTGAGTCGATATAGCCATGTCCGTCTGTCTGGCTGGCTGTGTGTTGAAATACACTTTTTGGGAAAACTGAGCAAGATAATTCAATGAAATTTGGTACACTGCCTCCGTCGTCAAAGATAATTCGGGGGATTGAAAATGAGCGAAATCGGTCAACGGACACGCCTACCGCCCATACAAAAAATATATTCAAAATGCAATTTTAGGAGTATTTTTCACGACAATGCAACCAAAATACGCATAAATACTAAGAATTGTAAGCGTAACTTAACGAATTCGGACAAGAGGGCGTGGCACCACCCATATAAGCAAAAGCTTTAAAACGCTATACTGAAAGCGTTTTTTGAGATATTCGAACCCAATTCAACTCAGACACTAAGAATCATAAATGAAAGCTCTCAACAAAAATTGGGTAAAATCAGACAAGGGGGCGTGGCTCCTCCCATATAAGCAAAAGTTTCAAAATGCTATACTGAAACAGTTTTTTGAGATAATCCAACCAAACTTCACTCAAATACTAAAGACTATAAATGCACGCTCTAAGCTAAAACTGGACGAACTCGGACAAAACGGCGTGGCACCCCTTATATAAGCAAAAGCTTCAAAACTCTATACTGAAAACGTTTTTCACTCAGACACTAAAAACTATAAATGCAAGCTCTGGACAAAAACTGGGTGAACTCTGACCAGAGAGCGTAGCACCTCCCATAAGAGCAGTGTAGGGTATTTAATGTTTGGCCAGGCCAAATTTTACACCCTTACTAGTTTACTCATTAAAACGGACCTATACTAAAGTAAAAAAAGCATTCTCAAACATTAATTTTATTGCCACCATGCTGTACCGACCTGGAAACATATTTTGGATCAAATGAAGTTTCAAGTCTCGGAACATAATATTTGTGTCCTCTAGAGCCTGCCAATACCATTTTTGTTTCGTGGGACCGTAAAAACATGTTCCAATTCGAAGCTGACAAATTAATATTAATATTATATGCATATTTTAATTTTATTTTGGTAATTCTTCATCCATGCCATTGGTAAAAAGGGGACACCCTTTTAGGACTTCTGCGAAAGAGCTTGGCTATAGTGAATTTTTTTATAATTATGGAAGAGTCCACAAACAGATTCAACTCCTCTTTAATATTTTTTGGAGACCAAAAAGCTTGTTTTCGGCCACTTATATCTGGTTTTTTTATCCTATTTTTTACGTTCGATATCACTTATTTCGCGCTTCCCACAAGGACAATGCATTGTTCGGCCTATTTTTTTTTAAGTAAGAATATTATGATTGATCTTTTGGCTTTTACTTCAACTTATAAGCTGAACTTACTTTGATCGCACTGCTATTATTTTTCACAATGAAAAATCACTAGATAGTGGAAAATTTCACGGGGATTTTGCTGGTTGTTAATTATACACCAATCAAATATGCTTTTAAAGCGACGTTGTAACAACACATATTTTGACTATGAAATATTTTAATTTTATTTGCTGGTTAAAGTAAATAAAACCCTATGATTAGTGTAGTGTATTACACTATTTAAATAAAACCCGTATCTTTTACTTCAAAGGTATTCAATGACTAAAATATATTCTCAATTCTTGCTTATCACTAACGTTACATTAACATGTATTAGGCTTACCAGATTTATATAATAATACCAATACCTACCACGCTCCTCCTCAAGCTGTTTAATTCATACAAACATATTTTCATTATTATGAGTATTTACTAAATTATAATGCAATTTGATTGCAACATCCAAACTAAGGTCTGTCTTGAACAGTAAAGAATATTTAGACCAGGAAAAATTTGTCTCGAAACTAGACCCCAATAAAAATAGCAAACAGTCTTTGTAGAAAGCTAGTAGAAAAACTAGGACTCCAATCGAAAGTGCCGATTAGAGCCTCTCTTGGAAGCTGGGCTCGAAGTGATGAAGAAAAAGCTGATGCTTTTGCGAATCACTTGAGCACAGTTTTTCAGCTAAATCCTCCTAGTCAAGGCATTATACCTCCTACTTTGTCAATTAACAGCGGTGTTATGCAAATGAGTTTTCACACTAGCAATTTAAAGGTTTTAGTTCAAGAAATGTGTCCTAAAAAAGCCCCAGGCTGCGATTATATAACTCCTAAAATGATAAAAGAACTGCCAAACGCAGCTTTAATCTTTTTGACTAGAATTTTTAACGCTATCATTCAGTATGGGCATTACCCAACAGCATGGAAAATCTCATTAATCACCATGATTCCAAAACCTGGAAAAGATCGTACATTACCTTCTTCATATAGACCCATCAGTCTTTTACCATGCTTATCCAACCTATTTGAAAAATTAATTCTGTCAAAGCTAATACCGTATGCAACCGATAAAAAATTATTCCCGGTCCACCAATTCGGTTTACGGAAACAACATGGAACAATCGAGCAGGTTAATAGAATAACAAATGAAATAAGGAAGGCTTTTTAGCAAAGGGATTATTGTACGGCAGTTTTTCTCGCCGTAGCCTAAGCATTTGATAAAGTATGGCATGAAGGTCTAGTCCATAAAATTAAACACGTATTGCCCTCAAACGTTCACAAAACATTTATCCCTTACCTGGAAAGCAGGCATTTTAGAATTAAACATAACAGTTTTATTTCATCTTCTTTAAAAATAAATGCAGGTGTTCCTCAAGGAGGCGTTCTAGGTCCTTTTCTGTACTTACTGTATACCTCTAATTTACCTATTGTCACAGGCACAACCCTATCTACTTTCGCAGACGATACGGCAGTTATAAGTTGTAGCCATTGTCCCCTAGAAGCGGCTCGAAAACTCCAACTTTATTTAAATTCAATCGAAGAATGGTTTCTAATATGGCGCATAAAAGTAAATGAACAAAAATGTAAGCAGGTTACTTTTACTCTTAGACGAGGTGAATGCCCGGCTATCACATTAAACAATAAATCAATCCCTCAATGCGAAAATGTCACATATTTAGGTATTCATTTAGACAAACGGCTAACTTGGCGAAAGCACATTGAAGCAAAAAAAAAACGCAGGCTAAGCTAAAAGCCTCCAGTCTACACTGGCTCATAAATCATCGGTCCCGTCTGAAACTCGAATATAAAATTCTTTTATATCAATCCATCATTAAGCCAATTTGGTTATATGGTATACAGTTATGGGGTAACGCCAGCTCCTCGAACATTGAACTAATACAACAGACTCAATCAAAAATTCTAATAATCATGACATGGTATATACGGAACGAAAACATACATCGGGACCTTTGCATCCCCTTGGTCAAAGACGAAATAAACAAATACAAGCAAAGTTACGTTGCAAGGTTGCTGTATCGTCCTAATCCATTGGCACGGAGGTTGAAAAATTTAGAAAATTTCTCCAGACTAAAAGACGATCCCCGTCCTGCTATGAATATCGTTAGCAATTAGCTATGTTAAGCTGACTGAATTCTAAATTTTCTATGCAGCCGGTATCTGGCGCGTACTTTTCTCTATGCAGCCAGTATCTGGCGCATACTCTTTCTGATATTTCTTGTTCCTGCTACACATGCAGCCGGAACTACTGGCGCAAATTTGTACGGAGTTCTTTTCATTCAAACATCCTGTTAGGCGGGCGGCATGTTTGTGAGAAAACTGAACGCACAACAACTGCGTTCTTCTGCGCGCTTACTGAACTCCCAGGATGTGCAAGTCCCTATTAACTCTGGAGACACATTGAACTCTAAATTATATATACACACAGAAAAAAAAATTGTATTTCCAACAACTTCATGTTTTGTTTCAAGAATTTTCGTTGGTTGAAATCTTCCCAACAACTTTTGCTCTTGTTTTAAATATGAAATTGTTATATGTTTCATAAAACGAAAAATTGTTGAATCAAGTAAAAAGTTGTTGGAAGCTTAAGAGCGGAAATTGTTATTTCAAAAATGAAACTGTTGACAATGTTTAAGAACGAAATATTTGAAAAAAAAAATAAATGATTGTTGAAATGTTTGTGGTTTTATTAGTACTTATTTATTTTGAATATATCTTACAGCAATATGAATGAAATATATACAAAGACATTGGATGTCGTATGAGAAGAAGCCGAGAGAAGTACACAGCTTTTTCATACGTGGAACTCCTGCTTCAACGGCAGAAAAGGACAAAATCTTTGCATCTTATCGTGACTGGCGATGGAAAATGGTTTCAGTACGAGAATCCCAACAAAAGTCGTGAGGTGAGCCAGGTCTATGCATCGACATCGTCCGCAAATCCAAATATCTAGGATTCGAAGCTTCTCTGTGTTTAGTGGGATCGATAGAATTCAATTTGTTATGATATGCTGCCAGAAAGATGGGAGAAAAATATGTTAAGTGATGGGGAAAACTTTGAGTGAAATTTTTCTTACCTTTGTTCGTTAAATAAATCTTTTTTTGTTTTAAAAAGAATTTTTTTATTTTTTTTCTTTCAAAACAAAATGCTTGAAGTTTTGTATTTTAAAATATTTTTCATAATTTTTTATGACAAGTGTGTAAAAAACTAAGTACCAAGAATGAAATTGTTGATTTAAGAATAAAATTCTTATTTCAACAATTTAGAAATAACAATTTTTTAAGAAAGAAAAATTGTTGTTTTAACAATCTTTTTTTTTCTGAGTGTAAGATTAATTATGTTTAATAATGTTATTAAGGATTAAGATTTTTAAACTTATTGTTAGTCTCCTAAGATGAGAAAATTCAATAAATGCATTCAAGCATTAAAAAAAAAAAAAAAATTATTTTTTGTCGTTTATCGGCGCTTAACCAGTTTTTATAGAATAACTCCTAAAAGGTACATTTTTTTAAAAATAAAATGAAAATTTTTTGTAGAGAACGTGATTCTCCATCAATATCAAAAAAAAAAAGGAAAATTTTCTTATTTTAGTTTTCATAAACTAAAAATTAAAACACATCCTTTGAAAAATGAGACACGTAACTAGCAAATAGCGTGCATAAACAAATTGTTTACAACGTACTTATTACTACATAAGGTAATAAGAAAAAATCCATAGAAGCGCTGAACAAGGAAAATATCAAGGGCATAAGCCCAAAAATTATAAGAATATCGCGTACGCCAGACTTAAGTAATTTATTAAGTCAATTCAATGCACCCAAATATTTAATTATAATGCGTAAAAACAGTGAAAGCTTCGAAAATATGTCTCCTTTCCTAATCGAAAAAGTTATTGATTATACATGCAGCGATGAAGTCGATATATGCAAAAAACAAAAGCCGGCACTTTACTTATTAAGACTAAAAATGCAATACAAGCTCGCAATTTGCTAGAACTTACCTGCTTCAATGAATTCCCAATAGAAGTGCAAGAACACAAATCACTTAACTGCACCAAAGGTGTTATATATTCTAATGAAATGCGCAATATCAGTGAAGATGAAATATTAAAAGAACTCAAACTCAAAATATCAAAGAAGTTCGCAAAATTTAAAAAAAAAACGACAATATATTAAAAAAAACTGGCCTTATAATTGTAAAATTCAACTCAATCACACTTCCTGAAAAAATAATGATCGGCTATGAGAGAGTGAATGTAGGGCCGTATATTCCCCTCCCACTAAAATGCCGCATTTGTCTACTATTTGGACATCCCACCAACATCTGTAAAAAATCTAAGGCCTGCATCAACTGCTCAGCTGACTATCACACAACTGAAGAAGAAGCTTGTAACCTAGAAAAATTTTGTATTAACTGCAAGTATGATATAGATAACAATAAGACTCATAGTTCATTAGACAAAACTTGCCCAGCCTTTTTAAAACAAAAAGAGCTTACAGCAATCAAAACCTTACAAAAAGTTGACCACAAAACAGCATTAAACATTTATTGGTCACGTCAGACACATAAATCTGCTCTGTATTCTAGAATTACATCTAACCAGTCAAATCAAGATACATCAACACTCACTCAAAACACACCTTAATCAACAAAAGCACCTCAAAGTACTATCAATCTCTCCACGATACCATTGAAAACAAAACAATAGACAAATCAAAGGACAATCTTACATAACTAGTGCTTGCTTTCATTTCCTTGCCTTACTACTTTTCCCTTATTTCTAGGTCTTAATTGCCTTCTCGGTGTGTCCTTACCCACTGCCTCGAAATCATTGTCGATTGCTTAACCGGTACCGCCTTGCTCGCTGTCGCCAGAAACTTATACAATTTAAGTTTTTGAAGAGCCTTCATTTTTATCATTGGTATTATTTGATGCCTCGGTTTCAGTTTGACTGTTATTGTTGCTATTGTTATTGATGCTACTACCTACTTCACGAATCTGATCTAAGTGTCTTTTAATTTCTCTGTCATTGTTTGAAAATGAACATTAATACGATTGTGGACCGATTTGCTTAGTGACAGTAGCTGGAGACCAACTTGGCTTATTTGGGTTGCCATAATAACTACTTTTTGGCCTTCTTTAAACTGGACGTCGCGCCTTTTTGATACTTAATGCTTTAGCCTGACTTGATAGAATGTTATCTTTTGTAAGTGGCGGTTTTAAACTAATAAAGCGCGTTTTCAAATTCCTGCCGAAAAATAATTTTGCAGGTGTCTCACCTGTAACACAATGTTTGGTGTTTCGATAATCTATCAAAAATCTACTGTTAACTAAACCTAGATCTGTATCCTTTTGTTGTTTCAAATTTGCGATTACTGATTTTTATATTGTTTTCACGAAATTTTCGGCCTGGCCATTTGTTGATGGATGCCCAGGAGCTGGAAGAATGTGCTGTACCTTATTCATTGATAAAAAATCTTTAAATTTGTCCGATGTGAACTGACGTCCATTGTCGCTTACGACAAAATCCACTAATCCATATCTACTGAAAAGTGTTCTTAAAACTTTAATTACGAAAGAAGACGTGATATCTTTGGTCAAAAAGACCTCGACCGATTTAGTAAATGAATCAATAACAATAAACAGATATTGACCCTTAATTGGCCCAGCGACTCCATACTGAATCCGTAAGCGCCCATGGAATAAGTATGATTTTTTCAGGACTTGCTTGCAGCTGCTGACACGACTTAGAATTTCTTACTAAATCTTTAATCTGTTTATCCATACCTGGCCACCAAACATAACTTATTGCCAACGTCTTTGTCTTAACTATACCAAAGTATGGCAAATGTAGGTTTCGTAGAATGGGTTCGCGTAACTTCTGCAGTACTACAGCCTTTCGCATCTATAGTAAATCCTAAATAAGAAATTTTTTGCTGAAAAAGTTGCATTTGCTTACATTTAACTTAAGCCCGGCAGACTGTATTTTGCTCAAAACTAGTTTTAAATTTTTAATATGATCTTGTACTTAGATCTTTACCTGTAACTGTAACGTCATCTTAGTATACATCTGCACCATTAATTTCTCTTAAATGACTATCCATGGTTTTCTGGAAAGTAGCTGCTGCTGTCTTAATACCAAAAGGTAACCTTTTCATTTGCAATGTACCGATATGGGTACTCCACGTGCACAAAAGTTGTGACTTTTCATCCAATAACAACTGGTTGTACGCATTTGCCAAATCTCATTTTGTAAATAAATATCCTCCCTGCAAGGACGCAAAAATTTCATCGATCCGTAAAAGTGCATACTTAAAATCAACCAAATGTTTGTTGATGGTAACTTTATAGTCACCACAAAGACGTAAATCGCCATTCGCCTTTAAAATGGGCCCCAAGGGTATACCCCACTCAGAATGATCTACTTGTTCCAAAATATCGTCATCGATTAGCTGCAAGTTTATCTTTCCACGAAAGTGGTAATGGACGTAAATAATGGACGGAATAAAGAAACTTCAGCACACTTATACGCTCCTAACTTATTACCGAAAACTTTAAAATATTGATTTTTAATTTCCTCAATTATTAAATGAAAATTACTACATTTACTTGAATTAACTCAAAACTAAACTCATGTAAAAATGTTCGACCTAGTAAGGGTGGTGTGTACGTATTAGTAACAACAACAACGATTTATATATTGTAATAATACCAATAGCTAACAATTAGTATATCATATATATCGTTTGGTTAAAACTACAACTAGACATCTACATATATTGATGTTTTAAGTATACAGAAACATGGAGAAAAAACGTCTCTGTGGCCCAGTCTAGTTGGCTTTTTGAAATGCAGTCTCCATCCAATTTTATATTAAGAATAAAAAGCAGAAAACTTCAAAATCCCATACAAAAAAGGAATCTCATAAAACTTAAAACGTTTTTTTCTCAAAACAAGAAAAATGTAGATGTCTAGTTGTAGTTTTAACCCGACGATATGCTTTATAGCACTGCTATTATTTCGCTCACATCTGTATAAGAATCAAAAACAACAAAAAAATATAATTTAAATCAAATAATAGGGGAGAGTCACCAGGTATAAGATACCTCCGGGTATGAGACAGTCGATTTTTTCTATGATGCAAAACTAACCTTGCCAATCTGACAACTGTCGAACTGTCCTCTTGCTATGACCATATTTCATGTTTCATATTTTTTAATTTTCATTGCATTTTTCTAGGTGGTTCATACCCGGATACAAAAATTTGTAACGATTTGGACATTTTTTCTTTGCAACTATCAAATATCAATATTATTGTAACGAAAAATGAATAAAAGTTTGTGTTAACACACAGTCATTTCATATTTTCTGATTTTCATTGCATTTTTCTAGGTGTCTCATACCCGGATACAAATTTTTTTTTTTGCGAAAAAAATTGTACTTATATACTTATAAAATTGCCCATAACTTGTGCATGTGATGGAATTTCTTATTACTCCGTTTGAGAGAAAGTTGTGTGTATTTCCTGCCTTCCGAAAGATATATAAAACACCTGAAACGGTTTAACCAGTAACAAGTTATGGCTCAAAAACAAAACTCGTCTCATGCCAGTAGACACTCCCTTACTTATATCTAAATTTGTTGGTTGAACAAATATCTATATTAATGTCTTCAAAATCTAAGTTCATAATTAAAGAAAAGAAAAATTTGTATAATTAAAATCATGAAAGACCTTAAACGAAAATCTTTAGTAATCTTTCGACAACACAACATGAATAATTTCGTAAAATATTGTTTAATTTGTTCAAAACCCGATAGGCAATACTAAAAGTGCCGTCATCGCGGATTCTGAAATTTTTAATGAAAAATGGTAGTTTACACTAAGACGAATAAGAAAAGCTTGGTCGGCGTTGTTATGGCCTGGCAAAAATATTTTTAAATGATTTTTAAACTATTAAATTTTCGGAATGTTTTGCCGTCATCGCGGATTTTGATCAATCTTATATTAATCGATGCAAAATTTCATAACCATTCAGAAAAAATCCGGCCGACTAAATTTTCTTTGCCGAAAATGACCGGCAGACTTATTTTTTGGGATTTTCCGGGGAAGTTTAAGGTTTTCCGGAAAACACTTCATTCGAGGTAAGCTCGAAACTCCTGCGTTAAGAGATTTCATCGCTTACTCTTCCCGCGGATTCGTCTGGCTGAAAAAATAAAGTAAGCCATACAAAACAATTTTCCGCTTTTCCGGAAAATGGAAAATTTCCCAGACAGCTCGAAATTACTGTTGAAGAGCTCAAAAGTAGCTCGAAATTCCCAACCCAAAAACATCAAAATTCGTCACATCCGTATGGACCTTGCAAAACCAGGCTGTAGAATATGTGCCCTAGTAGTTAGAGGTAAAGTTTGTTGCAGGTACCACACAAATTACTATGTTCTTTACAAATATGCTTATAGGCTTGTTATAAACGATATGATTTTAAAAATGCATATGCTTTTGTGCAGTAAATTTCTTTAGTATTTTTACAAAATGCATAGTTTTATCTAATGTGTAGATTTTTAATAAGTTTTTTGAAATGTGAACGTTTAAGTTTCCTTTAGTATAATGTACATGTACACCACACTGTTTCTTCTCGCAGCATTGCGAAATTCGCAAACTTTAGTGAGCCAGTGTTATTCAAATCTTGCGTGAATTATCGGACACCCTTAGGCAAGGTAAGGTTACGAGGGCTTCGTCAGCATAAATGTATGTAAGTGAACTTTCACCTAGGCTATTCTTTTGGTCTATTGTCTTTAATGACGGTACATAGTTTTAAGACCCTATATATCGCCGGTGCTTACGAAGAAAATCTTCCAACCAAGAATATTAAACGCAAGGTAAAATTTTCAAACGAAAATGCGCTGAACTAAATTTGAACGTAGAGGTATGGTTCCTTGGGCAAATATTCATAGAATTGAATGAACTTTCAGCCTAGGTTGGTGTTTTGTTTGAAAAAATTCATCCACAAATATGAATAGTTTATTTTGAAAGTCGGTCATAATACGGCTCTTTGACCCATATCACTTTTTTAAATATATAGCATCAATTCCACACCATCGAGTAAACTTTTTATGTAAACAGAACCCAATTTAATTGATTACTGACAGAATACAAGCCAAATAATATAATGACATTATTTTTGTCTTTATAAAAATTTTTAAAATTTAGTATGAAAATAAAAAAAAATATTGATGAAAGGTACAATTTTCGATCAAAAATGCGCCGAACTAAAGTTGAACGCAGAAGTATAGGGGGTTTAGTTGATGAAATTCAACTAAATAAATTTATTTGAATATTTAGTGTTCTTTTTGGAAATTCAATTTTTATTCTCTCAAATATTTTTTAATTTTTTTGAAAGTTGAAAACTAACAATATTGTCTTACAATAGCCTTGTTCGTTGAAAAAAAACTTTATAAATATTTGTAAATATTTATAAAGTTTTTGTGACGCAAGTATGAAATTTTTGTTTCAACGAACGCTTTTTGTTAAAAATTTTATGAATATTTACAAATATTTATGAAGTTTTTTTTTCAACGAACAAGGCTAATATTTGAATCCAAAGTGTTTAACAAGTAACCATATTTTTAAAGATAACTTAAAGTAGAGCCCTACATTTACTCCCCCTCCAGAGTGATTGAAATAAAAAAAAAAAAAAAAATTTTTGATTAGTTGATATTAAATGTTACTTTCTTTTTTTTATTTCCAATGTTATCGTTTTCTTGTATTGGTTCTATTTGAGCAAGTTTTATCTGATTTTGAAATGACTTGGTGCATTGAGTGATGATGAGCGATTAATTTTAACAAAAACATAATTGCAAGATGGTAATGATTTTGGTATGTAACTGACATTTTTGTTGTGATGCATAACTCTAGATCGTAAATGTGCAAAATGTTTTCTTAGTTCATTAAGTGTTTCATCAGTTGAGAATTTGTTGTTATTAGATACAATTAGTTCTCCAGGTACTCTTAACGTCTGTCCGTAAACTAACTCTGCATTAGAGCATTTCAAATCTTCTTTGACCGAATTACGTAAACCTAATAAAATGAATGGTAATAATTCTGACCAGTGAGTAGAATCTCCAGACGTTATTAAAGCAGTTTTAAGTTGACGACGGAATCTTTCTATCATTCCATTCGCTTGTGGGTGATATGGAGAAGTGTGTATTTTATGTGACCCTAAAAACTTGGTTAGTTCGCTGAAAAGCCTTGATGTGAATTGTGTGCCTTGATCTTCAGTGATTTTCAGTGGAACTCCAAAACGTGGTATGTAATTTTTAACAAAAGTGGAAGCAACAGTTTGAGCTGAAATATCACGCAGAGGATATACTTCAGGCCACCGATTATGTCTGTCAATTATCGTTACTAAATTCTTATATCCATTTGATACTGAAAGAGGTCCAACTAAATCAATATGAATGTGTTCAAATCTATCTGTTGGAATTTCTATTTTTTGGATCGGTGACTTAGTATAAATTCCTACTTTTGACTTTTGACAGTTGATACATGTTGATGCCCATTCGTTAATGTCTTTTCGCATACTTGGCCAAAAATATTATGTCGGAATGAGTCTTCTAGTAGTGCGAATTCCAGGATGTGACAAAGAGTGTAATTTGTTGAAAATGATTTTTCTTAGAGAGCTTGGAATAAAAGGTCGCGGAGTGTTTCCAGAAATTTCACACCAAATTTTAATATTAAGGACCGGAATACAAATTTCTTTTAAATTTGAATTTGCTGTAGATATTAGAGTTTTAAGAAAACTATCACATTTTTGTTGAGAGTGTAAAGTCTCAAAATTTATGTCTCGTGCTGTCAATGAATTTATCTCAGGAATTCTAGATAATGTATCTGCAACAATGTTTTCTTTTCCAGAGATATATTGAATATCATTAGTAAACTGTCCGATATATTCTAAGTGTCGCATTTGTCTTGGTGACCGTTCTGTTTTTGAATTTAATACGTAGGTAAGGGGTTTGTGGTCAGTATAAATAGTAAAGTTTTGTCCTTCCACAAAATGTCTAAAGTGTTTAATGGCTCGATATATTCCAAGTAATTCTCTATCGAATGTTGAATATTTGCTTTCTGTTGGAGTAAGTTTTGTAGAAAAATAAGCTAAGGGTTCTTTATTATTATTAACAGTTTGTTGTAGAACAGCGCCAATAGCAACATTTGATGCATCAACCGCAATTGATAAAAGTGCATGCTTGTTAAAATGTGTTAACAAAGTTTCTTGACCAAAAAGATCTTTAACTTTTTGGAATGCCACAGAAGCTTCGTCAGTCCATGTCAAGAACTTATCTTTATTTTTGTTTGTTGATGTAATAAGATTATGTAAAGGGCTAAGTTATTTTGCTAACATTGGAATGTATCGATGATAATAATTAATCATTCCAAGAAATTTCTGTAGTTTCGTAATTGGAACAGGTTTTTCAAAATTTGTGATAGTTTCTATCCTTTCTTTAGATGGTTGAATTCCTTTGGAAGAAATTTGGTAGCTCAAAAAATCTAAAGTAGGTACTCCAAAAAATACATTTTGTTGGTTTTATATTAAGTCCATATTCACTTAATCGAATAAAAACTATTTCAAGATGTCGAAGATGTTTATCTTCATTTCGACTTGCGATCAAAATATCATCTACATAGGTGAATACAAAATCCAAACCAAAAAATACTTCATTAATAAAACGTTGAAAAGCTTGTGCACTATTCCTCAAACCAAATGGCATCCTTACAAACTCAAACATACCAAATGGTGTGGTGATTGCCGTTTGTGAATATCTTCTTCAGCCATTGGAATTTCGTGACATGCACGCACTAAATCAATTTTAGAGAAGATATTTTTGTCTTTAAGTTCTATACTTAAGTCATGAATATGAGGAAGAGGGTATCTGTCGGGTACAGTAATATACAGGGTGGATGATTCGAAGTGTCACCAATTCAAAAGACTATATTTTTAGTTTCCATGCACAGATTTTATTGATCAAACGCTATAATTGTTGGGAAATGTTCAAATTTTAAGAATCTACTTGAGATTTTCGATATGGCCACCTTTGGCCTTAACTATGGCCCGTAGACGGTCGAAGAACGAGTCGCATGCTGCACGAATTTGATTTTGTGGAAGTTTGCGCCATTCTCGTTGAAGGGCCACTTTTAGCGCATCAACGCTCTGGTATTTTTTAGTCAAGACCTTCCTGTCCAACATACCCCAGATTGAGAAATTCAGCGGATTCGCATCAGGCGAATTTGAGAGCCATTGTTGAGCAGAAATGAAGCTAGGAACGTTTTTTTCTAACCATTCTTGATTCATACGAGCTTTGTGTGACGGTGCCGAGTCTTGTTGGAATGTCCATGGCTTGCGACCGAAATGTTTGCGTGCCCACGGTAGTAAAGCACCCTCCAACACTGATTCACGATACACCTGGGCGTTTACTTTGACGCCAGCGGCCAAAAAAACGAGTGGTGAGCGCCCATCAGCAGTCACTGCAGCCCAAACCATCACATGCGGTGGTGCCTGCGTCCTGGTGTCCAAACGAACATTCAAATTTTCGTAGGACCTCTCTGTCAAGTAAACCCGATCATTTTGTTTGTTTACATATTGCTGGATACAGTAATTTTTCTCATCAGAGAAGACATTTTGTGACAGATTTCCGGCGGCGTGCAAGCGCAACAACTCCTTGGTTCTATCGAGCCTAACTTTTTTTTGAGCAGGAGTGAGATCATGCGCCTTTTGGAACTTGAGGGCCTTTAGTCCGAGCTTGTTTGACAATATGTGTTGCATTCGTTCACGCGATATTTTCAGCTCAGCAGCTATTTGTCTGCCACTGCGTCTCGGATTTCGCTCAATTCTGGCCTTCACCTTTCGAACCATTTCTGGTGATGTTGCAGTTATTTTCCGACCACCACCGTGTCGTTTGGCAACGCTGCCGGTACCATTGTAATAGTAGGAGATACGAATAAGGAGAGATTTTCACTCATCTGTTTAATGGATGAAACCTATTTTTTATGAAAGTAAATACGTTTAGAAACATATTGTGAGTGGGTTGCCTAAAAAAATCCTGGCAAGGCTATGGTTCATTCCATATTGAAAAGTGCATTTTTTTCAAAAAATCCACTCATCTGTTTAATGAAAAAATCATATACCATTCGAAAGTTTAGAGCCTCTACAATATGTAAAAGAAGGGTTGCCTATTTTTTTCCTGGCAAGGCATAGGGTTGCCAGGCTTTAAAAGGTCGGCCAAAACCACAAATTTCCACTCATCTGTTTAATGAAAAAATTATATACCATTCGAAAGCTTAGAGCCTCTACAATATGTTAAAGAAGGGCTGCCTATATTTTTCCTGTCAAGGCATAGGGTTGCCAAGCTTTAAAAGGTCAGTCAATAACACAAATTTGCACTATGCGTTTAAAAAAAAAAATGTGTTTAATGTAAAAATTATATACCAATCGAAAGTTTAAAGCCTCTACAATATGTTAACGTAGAGTTTCCTATTTTTTCTGGCAAGGCATAGGGTTGCCAGGCTTTAAAAGGTCGGCCAAAACCACAAATTTGCACTCATCTGTTTAATGAAAAAATTAGATGCCATTCGAAAGCTTAGAGCCTCTACAATATGTTAAAGTAGGGTTGCCTATTTTTTTCCTGGCAAGGCATAGGGTTGCCAGGCTTTAAAGGTAGGCCAATACCACAAATTTGCACTATGTATGTGTTTTTTAAAAAAATTAGTTTAATGAAAAAATTATATACCAATCGAAAGTTTAAAACCTCTACAATGTGTTTACGTAGAGTTGCCTATTTTTTTCCTGGCAAGGCATAGGGTTGCCAGGCTTTAAAAGGTCAGTCAATACCACAAATTTGCACTCATCTGTTTAATAAATAAATTTTGTGTTAAAATAAAGATAATTTCATTGCGAACACGGTGATACAGGGTTGCTTGTGAAAAACCTGTTTTAAGCCAGGGTTGCCGAGCTTTAAGGAATGAAATATTGGTACAAATGAAAATGTGCGACAGAGAGATCCGAGCGAACTATTTGGTTAGGATGTATACTAGACCTATCGTTAAAATTGAAAATGTAAAAAACCTTGCTCCCAGGGGCTAAAAAGTGTTCTATTGGTGTAAATATCAAACATAAAAATTTTGGTTCCGATCGGAAAATATTTTACAGTGCCGCAAGGCCGTTGAAGGTCGGAAAAACGCTATTTATATGGAAAAATTGTGCCTTAATCGCAAGAATCAGTCCTATCTCTGAAACTATTTGAGATAAGTGAATGAAATTTAGAAGGTGTACGAACAATGCTTAAGTTATTTGCATCCAATAAAAAAATAGACGATGCCACGCCCCCTCGACCCGAAATTATTGTATCTCTGGAAATATCGGACTCATGGGAATAAGACTCGGTACATATGTAATTGGCACTGGGAAAAATAATGTTTGGTAAAAAATGGGCGGGGTCACGCCCCCTCCTTCTAGAAAAATCAAATTTGTCATATCTCTGAAACTATTTGACACATATGAATAAGATTTGATTTCAGGTAATGGAAAGTGAACAGGATATGGCACTGTAAAAATGTTAAAGCAATTTTAGATACTTAGTTTATATAGAAGCAGTAATTTTTTCTGTTCTTATTATGGTCTCCTAAATATAGACACCATGCAAGAAAAATTTGGTCCCGGTCGGAACATATTTGACCGTGCCACCAGGCCGTTAAATGTCGGAAAAACGCTATTTATATGAATATAAGGAAACAATCAATCCTATCTTTGAAATTATTTGACATAGGAGGATGAGATATAACAAATTTGTTCTTTTTTTCAATGAGAGGGCGTGGCCCCGCCCGTTTTTTTGAAAATTTTTTTCCCAATGCCAATTAGAAAAATTCCAAACCTCATTTACCTGAGCCAAATATTTTCAGAGATACGACAAATTTCGGTTGGAGGGGGCGTGGCACTGCCCATTTTTTTATTGGATACTATTTACTTAAGCATTCTTCATATAAATACTAAATCTTATCCTCCTATGTTAAATAGTTCCAAAGATGGGATTGATTGTTTCCTTATTTTCACATAAATAGCGTTTTTCCGACCTTTAACGGCCTGGTGGCACGGTCAAATATGTTCCGATTGGGACCAAATTTTTTTTGCATGGTGTCTATATTTAGGAGACCATAATAAGAACAGAAAAAATTACTGCTTCTATATCAACTAAGTACCTAAAATTGCTTTAACATTTTTACAGTGCCATATCCTGTTCACTTTCCATTACCTGAAATCAAATCTTATTCATATGTGTCAAATAGTTTCAGAGATATGACAAATTTGATTTTTGCATGGTGTCTATACCTAGGAGACCAAAATAAGAACAGAAAAAATTACTGCTTCTATATCAACTAAGTAGCTTAAATTGCTTTAACATTTTTACAGTGCCATATCCTGTTCTCTTCACATTACCTGAAATCAAATCTTATTCATATGTATCAAATAGTTTCAGAGATATGACAAATTTGATTTTTCTAGAAGGAGAGGGCGTGACCCCGCCCATTTTTTACCAAACATTATTTTTCCCAGTGCCAATTACATATGTACCGAGTCTTATTCCCATGAGTCCGATATTTCCAGAGATACAATAATTTCGGGTCGAGGGGGCGTGGCATCGTCTATTTTTTTATTGGATGCAAATAACTTAAGCATTGTTCGTACACCTTCTAAATTTCATTCACTTATCTCAAATAGTTTCAGAGATAGGACTGATTCTTGCGATTAAGGCACAATTTTTCCATATAAATAGCGTTTTTCCGACCTTCAACGGCCTTGCGGCACTGTAAAATATTTTCCGATCGGAACCAAAATTTTTATGCTTGATATTTACACCAATAGGAAACTTTTTAGCCCGATAGGTCTAGTATACATCCTAACCAAATAGTTCACTCGGATCTCTCTGTAGCACATTTTCATTTCTTAAAGCTCGGCAACCCTGGCTTAAAATAGGTTTTTCACAAGCAACCCTGTATCACCGTGCCTTGCCAGGAAAAAAATAGGCAACCCTACTTTTACATATTGTGGAGGCTCTAAGCTTTCGAATGGCATCTAATTTTTTCATTAAACAGATG
>CATOTO010000239.1:0-37817 GCA_951812925.1 Calliopum simillimum | reverse complement strand
GGTGAACCGCCGGTATGGACGAAAGCAATCGGTCCTTCACGGCGGAAACGTTTCTGCGAGATACCGTCAATTAATCCGGCCATTGCTTTGCCAGTATAGACCGGGTCAAGGAAGATCCCCTCAAGACGGGCCAGCAGCTTGATCGCTTCCATCCCCTCTTCGTTCGGCATGCCGTATTGCGGGCCAAAATACTCATCCCACAGGGTGATCGGTGCGCTGGCCGTCAGTTCCAGCGAGGCCGCCAGCTGCTGCTGGATCGCCACCACTTTCGGGCGCTGCTCATCCGCTTTACGCGAGACGGTGACGCCGACCAGTTCGGTTTCTGGCATCAGCACTTCCAGCCCCACCGCCAGCCCGGCATGGGTGCCGGCGCTGCCAGACGCCACGACCACCGCGGCAAAATCCACCACACCTTCGATTTGATGCGCCATTTCCCTGGGCACATTCCACATAGCCCAGCGCGCCAAGGGCATTCGATCCCCCGACGGGCACAATATAGGGACGAAAGCCCTGCGCTTCCAGCCGCGTCGCCTGTTCTTCGAGCTGTGCCGCAGGATCGTGCAGCGCGTCGACCATCACCACTTCGGTGTCCATCAGATCAAGCAGCAGACGGTTGCCGTTAGACAGGTAATTAGACGCGGTGGTGGCGAGTGGATTTTCGAGCAGCGCCACGCATTTCAGACCGAGCTTAGCCGCGACGGCCGCGGTTTGACGCACGTGGTTGGACTGAATCGCACCGGCGGTAAGCAGCACATCGGCACCCTGACGCAAAGCATCGGCGGCGAGGAATTCGAGTTTTCGGAGTTTATTGCCACCGAGCGCAACGGGCGTAAAGTCATCCCGTTTGATAAAAATATCGCGGCCGAGGTAGTCAGACAGGCGTGGCAGATGCTCCAGCGGCGTGGGCGCACCCAGCAGCTCAAGCTTGGGGAATGAGGGTAAAAGATGTAAGGACAATGCAGCCTCCTGAGATGGCGCTAACAGTTATCCTTACAGTCTTACAGAAGATAGCAAAAAGGTAACGTAAAAGAGTGAGTTGATGTCACCTTAAGCGCGCTGCCAGCCTAAAAACTGGTCATATTTGCGCAGAGCAATGCGATAGTTATTATTACCGGCATCCGGTAAATCATTTTCCAGGCATTCGTGCCAGCTGTTGCCGCTGAGTTTTTCAGCAGGGAAGTTGCGCGCCGATAGCATATCGTCAAGGCGGCGCAGGCGAACGACGTATTCGCGAATGGTGCTGTGGCTCATTTCGGTCTGTTCAAACAGATACTGTTTGAACGCCATAATATCGAAATAATTCGGATGCGTGTTGCAGTAGATATCACTGCAAAAACGGCACAGTGCCGTCAGTTCATTTTGAAGCTTCAACCAGACCTGATCGTCGATCAGCTGGTCCATCCGGGCTATGGCCTCTTTATTTATTATCTGACCGCGAAACACTAACGCCATGCGGTCCAGTACTTTGCCACAATGTGAACAGTTACTCTGGCTGTGTTTGTAGTCTTTCAAATAGCGGCTCAACGGCCTCATTTTAGTTTTGGATCCCATCTGAGAGTCCCCCGGTTGGTGTTGAGAGTGCAATACTGACTCCGTCAGCGCGCTCCCGTTAACCGGGCGCGCAGGCGTTTAATCGCCTGACTGTGCAGTTGGCTTACGCGGGATTCACCCACTTCCAGCACTGCGCCAATCTCTTTCAGATTCAGCTCTTCCTGGTAATAGAGCGTCAGAACCATCTTTTCGCGATCGGGTAAGGCTTCAATCGCTTCAATGACGCGTTCGCGCAGATTCCCTTCCATTAACTGGTGCAGTGGATTGGCCTCTTCGTGGCCATCTGTCACCAGTTCTGCGGTATCGCCGTGCTCTTCACGAAACTCGTCGTAGGAGAACAACTGGCTGTTATTGGTATCCAGCAAGATCTGCCGGTATTCCTGTAATGAAACATCAAGCGATGCAGCAACTTCCTGCTCGGTCGCCGTGCGCCCCAGCGACTGCTCGACCTTGTGCATCGCGCCGGCCACCTCACGTGCATTACGCCCGCACGCTGCGAGGTGCCCAGTCACGGCTGCGCAGTTCGTCCAACATCGCGCCACGGATGCGCTGTACCGCATAGGTGGTAAAGGCGGTGCCCTGTAACGCGTCATAGCGCTCCACGGCATTCAACAGACCAATTCCCCCTGCCTGTAACAAATCATCCAGTTCCACGCTGGCTTGGCAGCCGGACCTGGAGGCGCAACGCTTCATGGCGCACCAGCGGTACGTATCGCTGCCAGAGCGAGTTTTTGTCCATCACACCATCGGCGGTATAGAGATCATTCACGATGACGACCCTGCGTTAGTTAAGTTATCGGCATGATTATCCGTTTCTGTAGGGGAGATTGATTGGCTGAATAGCGGTACTAAAGGCGGGTTATTTCATTTTTGTTTAAAAAGGCGGCGCGTTGCGCAACCGCCTGCTGAGGATTTACCTTAGGGGATAAAGTTTCTCGCGGGTGGCGGCAGGAACCTGCTGCCAAAGCGCACAGATCTTGCCGTCAATCTCTTGATAAAACGCACTTATTTGACTTTCCTCCTGCAAACCGTGGCGGAAGTTCACCGTTCCGGTTGTCGGATGGATGGTCAGCAAGCGACTGGTGAACAGCCGTTGCAAATCGCTGCGCAAAAACAGGCCATTATCGACGCTGTTGTCCTGCAGGAAACCATCGTCATTCTCTTGAGTATCAATATGACAGGCTTCCACCCATGGATACTGACTGTGCTCCATCAGCCGGGTGCCGGTAATGACGCAAGCGCCATAACGGGCTTTCACCGACGCGGCAAATTCCGCCTGACTGGCGCGCTGCCAGACGTTGGCTTTCACCTGTCTGCCCACCTGGGTGCCGGCAATCACCCCGGCAGGGAGTTTCAGTAACGGGCTGGTCAACACCACCACAAACTGAATACGCCGCGACACGGTGAAGCACGGATGCGCCTGGGCATCAAACAGCTGCCAGTAGTCATCCTCACCCTCTTTACGCATCAGCGACAGTTTGTAGCCCCGGCTCGATATCAAGTTCTGTGCCGCTGCCGACGCGGGGTCCAGCATGGCGTACACCTGGCTTTCGCCCATCACCTTCCAGCGGTTCTCCTGCTTTGCTTCTGCCGTGCGGCGGAAATAGAAGAAGGACTGCTGCTGTTTGAGATAGGACTCAAATCGCCGCAGGTAGTTTTTGCGCTCGTTGTCATTGGAGACGAACAACAGGTCTTCTAACGGACTGTTGGTTTCTTCATTGGCAAACACCGCGCGGATCACCAGGTTGCGGTAGCTGGTCGAGGGGCTTAACAGCGCACGCGCCGTCAGCTCCTTCTCTTCAGGATATTTCAGCGCATAGCGCTGCGCTATCTCCTCAAAGGTCAGCAAGTCCCCAGGTGTAAGGTCGACATTGAAGCGCATAGACACTCCAGAAAAGGGTAAAGCGTTCTCCCCAATCGTCCAGGAAAATCGCAACGGTTGTTATCTCTTCTGTTATCGGCAGAGCGTAAGGATTCTGTAAGGGGGCGTTGAGGGAATGGGCCTCAATGAGGGCATAAATGCGCTTCTGTTTAGCCAATCAGCGTAGGGAGGGGTCATCGTGACTACGGCGTAGTAGAATTCAAACAAGGCCACTCATCTTGCACAGATGCGGGTCAGCATATAAACCAGATCGTATCCGTCCCATTGCAAGGTGAAGCTCAGCGCCTGACCAATTGGAACGATACGATCGATTCCCGAAGGACGATTGCGGGTCACAAAATTCTCTAGAGATTCACGGCTCAACCCACAAAAAGAGAGGGTTTGGGTCGAAGCACCGCAAATCGGCAAGATCTCATCAATTTTTTGTGCCTGATACTCCCAGAAAATACCCGCAGTTTCCGCTGTAGCCAAGACTTTCATCGGTTAAAACCGGTAATTCAACCCGCACCAGTCGATTGTGAGTAACGTGTTGCCTGAACACGCCAGGGATAGCCGCGCTCAACAGACAGAATGAAGTTAGCTTTTCAACCGCGCTGACTGATTGCAAAGTGTATCGGGCAGCAGCAACGTCGTCAAAATGCTGCCAGAAAAGTTGACGCGCCTGCGCGCGCGCCCTCAGCACTCTCCCCCAACCAGACCACCAGACTCGGCGAGGAGCAGGCATTCTGATCGCTATGCAGGGTGTCGTTATAAAAATCCAACGCAATACGGGCCTTGTCGTCTTTAGCCAGATAGCCCTCAGCATCAAGCAACGCAAAGGAGTAGCGATTAGCAAAGGCTATATCCAGGGCGCGTGGCGGCAGAGGCGACTGGCGCAATGAAGCAATAGTCGCATCGCCTCCCCAAATTATTCGGGTATTGCACATCTCAGAGAGTGCTTCATTGATCGCCTGCTGTTTGTTATATCGCACCAGTAGAACGGCGGAACTCATCGCCGGATGGATCTCCAGCGCCTCTCTTAGTGCCTGAACGATAATATCGACCTGCGGAAAGTGTTTTCCCGGTAAACGCACCACGTTTGCATTACCGGTCAGTAACCCCACAAGCAATGAAAACGCAAAATTAACTGCGACATTCGCTGGGGCAATATGAAACGCCACGCCACGGCCTTGCCTCATATTCAGATCGGCATACCTGGCAGCCATCTGATGTAACGACGCTGGACGACACCAGAACGCCAGGCTCACAACGTCGCTCCAGTTTTTCGCCTGCGGCTGGCGCAACAAGGTCTGTGAAAACGTATTAATAAAAGCGACGGTTTCAGAATCAAATGGTGCGCGTGCGGGCACGCTGCCAATTGACGCCAGTAAATCCGGGCTACCCAGCAAGAAATCTATCTCGTCAAATTTGTGCGGCATAGGTATCACTGCACCCTCTCAGTTCTGCATCCTTTAATCGTCCAATGACGCGAAAATATTTGCCGTGGCGTCCGCAGGGGCAATCATCCTCTCCAATCAAAACCCCTTCATCTTCAGTGAGTAACGAGTGTCCTGGATAGGATTCTGCCAGCGCGGATATAACCTGAATAATGCCAACCTCGCCAACAACGCAGACTGAAAAATCCTGGGGATTGCGGATGATGACGTCTGAATAAATGCTGACATGCAAATGCCCTTGTTCACATTCAAGGTAAATACACCCTGTTTGCTCGACCATACCGTAATAATCCGTGACCCTGGGAATACCGCATACGCTTTTCAACGTCCCAGCAAATTCGTGAGGGGATACGGCCTGGGACTGCAGTTTTTTCCAGCCGCCGCCGTGGATCATCATCGCCTGCGAAAAGTCGTAAACTTCAGACTTGCCCTTCAACTCCTGGCAAAAATGTTGCCAGATCATAAAGGTGAAGCCGAAAAGCAAGATGGGTTTACCCTGATGCCTGGCCAGAAAAGCTGCGATAGCCTGATGATTAAGCGCCATATTCTCATCCAGCGCATAGGTAATATTCTGACCAAACAGGGAGAAACCTAAAATTCCTGCGCCTCTGGCTGAGAACATCGCACGATCTTTCATCACCGCGGATGAATCAATCACCAGCAACGGCAGTCGGGACGTACCGATGAAATCGCTGACAATTTTCACCAGCACTTTCTGTTGTAACCCCGCCGTGCTTTTATCGAGAAAGATACGGGAAACCTGCTGTCCAGAGGTGCCTGATGAGGTCATGGTTTTAACCACGGACGTCTCTGGAACGCTTCTTAGCGTCATTTTTTTAAACAGTGAGACGGGGTAAAAAAGGCAGTGAGGGCCAGATTATCAACCGCTTGTAAGTCGCAACCCGATGCGGTGAGGATCTGCTGATAGGGCGAACAATGCCGCTGATGATGCAGGCTCAGTTCGCGCACCCCGCTTCAGCAAAAACGTCTCTTTATCCCTCTTCCGTAGTGAAAAGGGCGCGAGGCACAGGCCTTCTTCAAATCCGGGATTCATCTTCGTTCAGCCTCTCATAATGCGTTTTCCCACTGGCCGTCAACGGTATGTTTTCAATGACGGTTATGCGAAAAGCCGACGGGTGTAACTGCGTGGTCTGTGCAGCATAACGCTTCACCTCAGCGGCCAGGCTTTCGTCGGTCAGGAACACGGTTAAACGATCGTCCCTGCCGACACAGGCACATGCCAGTCCGATGAACTGCGTTTTCAACACGTTTTCCATCTCATCAAGTCCCACACGATTGCCAAAAATCTTCAGGAAGCGTTTTTTCCGCCCAATGATTTCAAAGCATCCTTGCGGATCGAAGCGCGCCAGATCGCCGGTTCTCAGTTCACCATTCAGTTCATTTCCCCGGAGAAGATCCACGCCACTGTTGGCGTAACCCATCATCACGTTTTCACCACGATAGACCAGTTCGCCCTGCTGGCCGGGTTCGACAACCAACCACCTTGCCCTGTTCATCCTCCAGTGAAAGCTCACCGCCGGAATGGCCTGGCCAATAAAGCCGCACTTCTCTACCGCCTGTTCAGCAGGCAACCATGCCATCCGCGAGGTGGCTTCTGCTGCGCCGTACATGACGATAAAGCGCTTTCCCTGTTCGCTGGCATAGTCTGCAAATAGCTGATGCAGTTTTGGTGAAAGTTTGCCTCCGGCCTGCGTCAACGTGTTCAAGGAAGGCAATGACATGCGGGTAAAGCGAAGTCGGTTAAGCATCTCAAAGGTGTAGGGCACACCCGACAATGAGGTGATGTTATTTTCCGCTGCATTGGTCCAGAATTCACGCTGAATCAGGCTGTGCTGCGTCAGTATTAGCGTAGCGCCTGCCTGCAGATGGCTGTTAACGATCGACAGGCCGAAGACATAGTGGATCGGCAGATGGACGTACGGGCGCTCGTTTTCATCAATCGCGAGGTACTGTTTGATGCTGTCTGCATTGCTTTGCAGATTACGCTGACTGAGCCTGACCAGCTTAGGGCTGCCAGTGGAGCCGGAGGTGGTCATTAGCAGGGCGAGATCGGGGTGCATGGGGAAGGCGTCGGCGCTTCCCGGCGTTAGCTGATAAGCCCGATGATTGCCAGATCGCGCCATTATCCACCGTTGTTTCTGGCTGCCATAACCAGGCGGGATGATAGCTGTTTTCCAACTCACGCAGACGATCGCAGTGTAGCGAGGCATCAAGCATCAGTGGCACTGCCCCGACCCGCAGACAGGCAAGATAGCCGATCAGTGCACCGGGCGTATTTTGACAAAGAATGAACACCAGCTGGCCTGGCAGCAGCCTCTGCTCCAGCAGAGAAACGGCCGCCAGCAGTGCACCATAGCTCATCTCATTATGGTGATCGTCAATCACCGCCAGGCGTTGAGGATCGTGCTGCTCCAGATGGAAAAACATGGCGTTACTGCTTCAGTTGAGTGGAGATGCGGTCAGTTACCTGACCGGCGGTTAAACCTGCCTGCTCCAGCAGCCAGCCGTAATCACCGGCATGTGGATAACCTTGCGGAATGCCAAGCGTCAACAGCGGCGGCCGCTGTTTTTTGATCGCCAGATACTCAGAGACGGCACTTCCTAGCCCACCAATGGTGTGCTCTTCCAGCGTCACCAGTAACTGGCTCTGCAAAAGCTCGTCTAATATCGCCGTATCCAGCGGTTTCAAGGTATGCATATCAATTACCGCTGCGGCTATGCCCGCCACGGCCAGGCTTTCCGCCGCCTGTAATGCCACGTGCACCATGCTTCCTGTGGCGACGATCGCCACATTACTGCCCTGACGCAAGCGGATTGCCCGCCCGATGTGCAGCTCAAAGTCTTCTTTATAAACAATGGGTGTCCGCATATTTCCGGTTAGGCGCAAATATACCGGGCCAGGGTGATAGTAAGCGGCCTCGGTCATTTTTGCCGTCGCCGTGCAGTCGGCTGGCGAGAGAATGGTTAAACCGGGGATCGAGCGAAGTGTGGCAATATCTTCAATGCCATAATGTGTCGAACCAAATGTCCCCATCGCAAAACCGGCCGCAAGACCAACCAGTTTTACGTTGCCTTCCATATAGCCCAAATTGTGTCTGACTTGTTCACAGGCGCGCAAAGCGAGGAAGTTCGCAAAGGACGTGGCGAACGGCACAAAACCGCCGCTAGCAAGCCCCGTGGCCACACCAACAAGATTTTGCTCAGCAATACCCACGTTAAAATATCGCGATGGGAAGGCCTTACTGAACCGTTCAAGCCCGGCGGTGACGCCTAGGTCTGCCGCCAGTGCAACAATATTCTGATGCTTTTCAGCCAGTGCGAGTAGCGTCACGCCAAAGGTGCCACGCGAGCCCATTAACGACCACCCGCGGATCTGGGCCGGTTTGATAGCGATCATAGTGCCCCTCCGGCCAGTTCGGCTAACGCCAGCTGCAGCTGATCTTTAGTCAGCTTGCTGCGGTGAAAGTCATTGTTGTTTTCCATAAACGAGATGCCCTTCCCTTTCACCGTATTGGCAATGATGGCTTTGGGCTTACCCTCGTGAGGATGATCGAACGCCGTCATCAGCGCCTGATGATCGTGCCCATCGCACTCTTACCACTTGCCAACCGCAGGCACGCCACAGCGCCTGGTGATCAAGCGGAAGAATGTCACGGTTGGCGCCGTCGGACTGCATGCCGTTGGCATCAATAATGACCGTCAGTGCCTCCAGCTGCTGCTGTGCGGCATAAAAAGCCGCCTCCCAGACGGAGCCTTCGTTACACTCACCATCGCCCATCACCACCCAGGTATGCCAGGGTTGCTGTTTCAGTCGGTGGCCGATAGACATGCCCACGCCATAGGATAATCCCTGCCCCAGCGATCCGCCGGGAAAATCAATGCCAGCCGAGGGATACATCGGTGCCAGCGCCTGAAAACGCGAGCCGTTAACGTCAAAGCTGTTGAGCTGATCGCGGGTGATAATGCCGACCGCGTGCAATACGGCATACAGGCCTAACGCCGCATGGCCTTTACTGAGGATAAAAACGTCACGCTGGGCATCGTCCATCGCGTCTGCCCGATATCGCATTTTGCTGCCGTAAAGGACGGGTAGCCATGTCCACCAGCGAAAGCGATGATCCCAAATGCACGCCATCAACCGGCGCGTTGAAGGCCACGTTGAGCAGGCTTTGGCGGATCTGGTTAGCTAAGCTGAGGGTCTGACTGATATGCAGGTTCATTTTAACCCTCCATCGACGCGAAGAGTCTGTCGGTAATATAGCTGGAAAGATCTGAAGCGAGGAATAATACCATCTCAGCAATCTCAGATGGCAGGCCGGCACGCCGGAGATGCGTGCTTTGTCGGGCGGCTTCAACCACCTGCTCTGGCATTGTCAGTAGCATTTCCGTCTCGGTAATGCCCGGCGAAATACAGTTGGCACGCAGACCATGTTCACCCCAGCTCGGCCGCAACGGATTGAGTCATGGCAATTAGCGCCGCTTTAGAGGCACCGTATGCTGACTTGCCCGGATTACCATCCTCACCTGCCGTCGAGGCGATATTCACCAGACTGCCCCTGCCGTTTGGCAGCATCAGCTTGACCATAAACTGGCTGAAAAGATAGACCGCAAAAAAGTTGACTTCGAACTGCTGGCGAAGCTGGGCTTCGGTGGTCATCTGAAACAGGCTATTGTGGGTAATCCCGGCATTATTAATTACCGCATCAAGCGGGCGTTTATCCGCCCGAATGCACTTTACCGCCTGCTTCATTGATGCCGTGTCGGTCATATCGAAAAATAGCGGCCAGATCTCGACCCCATATTGTTGGGCAAGTTGCTGGGTTTCAGCAATAAACTCAGCATCTTCATTGCGGGCGTGGGCATAGATATTTGCACCGTTGGCGGCAAAGACTTCGACCATTGCCCGGCCCATCCCCCGACGACAGCCGGTAATTAATACCGTTTTATTCTGCATTAACATTGTCATTTCCTCAGCCCATCCCGCCGTCGACCCGAATAATTTGCCCGGTAACGTAACTGGCACCGTCGGAGGCCAGGTAAAGCAACACTTTTGCTACTTCCTCCGCAAGCCTGGACGGTTAAGTTCGCACCGGGCCATCTGCCTGGCCATCACGGCATCAGGAAGTTCAGCCGTCATAGCGGTCGCAATCACCCCAGGGGCCACCGCATTGACGCGGATCCCCTGCGGCCCTAATTCGGCGGAGAGCGTTTTGGTGGCCGCAACCCATGCCGCTTTTGAAGCTGCATAGGCCAGCTGACCGGCATTTCCGTCGAGAGCAGAAATGCTGGAGATATTAATGATGCTGCCTTTTTTCTGGCGCAACATTAATTTAGTCATGTACTGGGTGAACACCAGTTGAGAAAACAGATTGATGGCAAAGGTTTTTCTGCAACTGCGCCAGTGTCATCATGGGGAATAAAGCGTCAAAATTGGCACCGGCAATATTCACCAGGATTTCGACCGGTTTTTTTGCTTTCTGAATCGTTTGTGCCGCTTGCTTAATCAAGGCGTCGTCCAGCAAATCAAAATAAACCGGGATAACTTCAACATTATGTTGCGTCTGAAGCCTGGCGATCAGCGCTGAGAACGCGGGATCCTCCTGCTGGCAACAGGCGAAGACGGAGGCACCGGCAGCGGTGAAACCTTTCCAGCGTGGCTTTACCAATCCCCTGAAGGCAACCGGTAATCACCGCCCATTTTCCAGCAAGTAGCATCGGAGCTCCTACAATACGATGTCGTATTTTTTCAGAATTTCTTTGCCGATGGCCCACGATGAGAACTCAATAATATCCTCGGTATCCAGCATAATATCGAAGGTCTCTTCCAGACCGGCAATCATGCTCATATGACCGACAGAATCCCAAGCAGGTGTGTCCTGATATTTGTAATCAGGCAGAACGGCTTGATCCACTTCAAAGGTTTCGGCGAAGATTTGATTATATTTTTCAATATTAGACATAACTGAGTTCTCAATGAGTGCCGGATAATTGCGGCAAAAATCGGTGTCTACCCGTCTGCCGGGTAGCGCTGAAGCCTAAGTCTGTATGCCTCATCCGCAAAAAATGAACGATGGCAACTATCCAGACCTTGCTGTTAACAGAGAATTATTTAAATACGCGCTTTTCTTCGTTCTTACGCATCGCCCGCGCGGGATTACCCAGCGCGATCACGCTCGTCTGAATATCCGAAAATACAGCGGCACCCATACCGATAATGGCATCGGCACCCACGTTAAGACGTTGTTGGATCATGGCGCCCCATGCCAACAAAAACCCGTTCCTGAATATGGCAACTGCCCCCCATCGTCACGTAGGTCGACACCATCACGTGGTCGCCAATCTGACAGTCATGGCCAATGCTGGCGTAAGGTTGCAAAAAGACGTTTCTCGCCGAGAATCACATCACAGGACACAATGCGCGCCGCTGGAAATAATGCAACCCGCCCCCCACCACCGCACAGGCAGTAAGCATCACGTTCGGATGGACCAGCGTTTGCCAGAGGCAGGCCACGCTGACGTACTTTATTCGCCAGGCTGGCCCGTTAGAGCAGGCTCGCCTACGGCGATCGCCACCTCAATTTGTTGCTCAGCGGCACGGTCAAAGGTGATCACGCCTGTTCCCTTG
Source organism: Calliopum simillimum (assembly GCA_951812925.1). Lineage (NCBI taxonomy): Eukaryota > Metazoa > Arthropoda > Insecta > Diptera > Lauxaniidae > Calliopum > Calliopum simillimum. The sequence continues at coordinate 26,302 of CATOTO010000239.1, read as the reverse complement.
ACCTCACGGTCGGGGGCAATATCATCAATAAAGAGCAGCTCATCCCAGCGTCGACTTTCCTGCTGAATACGCTGTGCCAGCACCAGCACTTCTCTGCCAAGACCGCCCGCGCCATAAATTGCCAGTTTCATGCTTCTCATCCGTTCGCTATCAGCGGTTTTACGCTATTTCAACATGGCCTTAAGGTAATTCAGGCGGAGAATACCGCCTGTTTTGCTTCTCTTATCCGGACATTGAATAGCGGGTAATGATTTCAGGCTGCAACAACCCCACTGGCGCGAAGGACGATATCGATAATCAGGTTTTGCTCGGCCGCCGTCAGATTAGGATGGATGGGCAGGCAAAGAACGCTTTGCGCCATTTTGCTGGCTACCGGTAAGTTTGCCGGGGCTGAAGAGGCATAGCCCCGATACATCGGAAATTCTGAGATCAACGGATAGAAATAGCGGCGGACGAAAATGCCATGTTCTTTCAACTTGTCATAGAGCTGGTCGCGGCTGATCGGGTACATCCCCTCGTGTATGAATATTGGACAATAAGCATAATTCCACTGCGTATTTTCCTGCGCCTCTAAAAATGTCACAACCCTGAACATGGGCGAGCGCCAGACGATAATTTTCATAAACTAATTTGCGCACCGCCAGAGCAGCATCAATATGCTTAAGCTGCAACATGCCGAATGCCGCCTGAAACTCGTTCATTTTGCCGTTAATTCCCGGCGCGACAACGGTCGTTTCATCAGCAAAGCCGAAGTTTTTTAAGTAATCAATGCGACGTTTGATTTTCGCATCCGGGCAAATGATTGCGCCACCTTCAAAAGTATTGAACACCTTAGTGGCGTGAAAACTCAGAATAGAAAGGTCCCCGTGGTTAAGTACGCTGATGCCTTCCTGCTTAACCGCAAAACAGTGAGCCGCATCATAGATGACCTTGAGCCCGTAGTTATCAGCAATATGCTGAATACTATCAACATCGCAAGGGATGCCGTAGCAATGCACGGGTAAAATCGCCGTGGTGTTAGGGGTAATAGCCGCTTCAATTTTGGCTGGGTCCAAATTACACGTCACCGGATCGATATCAACAAAAACGGGCTTAATACCGTTCCATAATAGCGAATGCGACGTAGCGACAAAGGAATAAGGCGTAGTAATAACCTCACCAGTAATACGCAATGCTTGCATCGCCGTTACCAGCGCCAGCGTGCCGTTGGCAAACAAGCAGATGTGTTCAACACCAAGATACTCTGCCAGTGCCTGCTCTAATGCCTGATGATAAGGTCCACCGTTGGTCAGCTGCTTATTTTGCCAGATCTGCTCCAGGTAAGGGATGAATTCTTCCAGTGGCGGCATCAACGGGCTGGTGACAAATATATTCTCTTTCATTGCCTTGACCTTCTCAGTTATAACTCTATGCCAACCAGGCACGGAGATGCTGGTCTATTGTTTCACCGAATAACCAGTCTTTTTCTCGTAAAGAGTGAGTTGCTGACCGCCCCTGAATTTCCAGACCCACTCGATCGTCCATTAGCCTGACGAACAGCCTCAAGCCAATCGGTTTTACGGTTGCGCACCCGACGTGCTGGAATATGACTTTGTAAACTCACCACGTCACTGACTAACGCCGGAATACCGCACGCTGCCAACTCCATTAGAATGAAACTATCCTTAAGACGATTAAATTTATTATCAGCCCGTGGAATGATGGCCAGATCCGTGTCAATACTTGCAAGCAGAGGCAGATAATAATGGTGTCCCGGATAACGATAGTGCTCGTCTATCCATGGGATCCACGAAGAAGGTAACGGCCCCAATACCTGCCAACTCACTTCATCAGCAAGTTCACGTATCAAGTTATGTATCAGTTCAATATCTGCCTCGCTCAGCTCGCAGGTATTGCAAAGTACGTGTAGCTTTTCACCTTCGTGGCGGGGTGATTTTGCATATGGCGCAACTGTCAGCAGACTACGTGGCAATATCACCACGGGCCGGTTGTATTGACGCGCCGATTCAGCCTGTGCCTCGTTTTGCACAATAAGACGGTCAATCCCTCGTAGATCTGGCAACTGTCGGGTCTGGCTGGTCATCCATTGCAGGGAAACCATCTGGCTAAACACACTGTGCTGGCGTTTACGCAATGAAAGGATTAGATCTCGGGCTTCTAAAGGCAGATCACTACTAATGACGCAGGCATCGGCATCAACCCGATTGAACAGCCTGAAATCAAGGTGATTTTCAGTAACCACACCGCCAATTACCCCCTTACGCTGAAGGTCATCTATTGCCGCTGCATAATATTCAGGAGCTCCGATTCCGACTGGCATTGTTATAGCCAGCACGCGATGATGAACTCGCTCTGCAACCGGATTTTCGATCATTGCCGGATTCATCTCAGGTTTAAATAACTGGCGCTGTGAAGAGAAATTATCGTTATAAGCTGGATCGCGGAGTAAAAGCGGCAACCATTTGGACCGGATCGTTTTATCCCCCCTCTCCTCTGCTTTATTGAGTGTTTTACTGCGTGGATGGAGATGCAGTTCATCACTGGCCACTACCGAATAGGGGGTCCATACCGACATATATCCTGCTTGTCTCAATTTGAGGCTTAGATCGATATTAATTTGCTTAAGGGTGACCAGCCCTTCGTCCATACCCCCGACAGCTTGCCAGGCTTCTTTTTTAATCATCAAACAGGCCAAGTTAAGTACGGTAAGGTTTTGGTCGCTTTGCAGGCGCTGCATATAGCCCGGCATATCAATTGTCGAGCCGTAACCTACAGGAAGACAAAAATCGTTGCCTCCAATAATCTCCCCCGCCGTCAGGACACGCTGGTCAAGCGAAATAATTTTGCCGCCAACGCTACCTACTTCAGGGCGCTGAGCGTGATTGAGTAAGTTGGTCAGCCAATTGTTTTGCACCACAATCGCACGGGTGTTAAACAATAAGATGAAGTCCCCTCTTGCTGCTTTTGCCCCGGCGTTATACATCGCTGCGACAGCGGTTCCAGTTTCCAGGGTAACAACGACGATCTTTTCCGAACTGCCTCGAATAACGTTGTTAAGCCAGCCAGTTAAAATTTCATCGCCACCTGCCTGATGAACGATGATAATTTCATAGGTCTCATGCGTCGTTTTGCCGACCATCAGCTCGACGCAACGCTGAAGATAATTCAGATCGTCACCAGCAAGAATAATTACCGACACTGCCAGCAAGGACGTATTGCCATAGCTCAGACGCCAGGGTTTATCATCATTAAAGGTGACTTGGGCCTGAGGATAACCACGTTGTTCCAGATGCCGTTGGATAACCACAGCATCAATATCATCCGCTTTCAAAAGTGATGAAGGAACGACGAGTAGAGGTTCGCTCACGTGGCCAATGCCTGAGATATCCCGCTGCTCAACCAAACGAGTAATTACTTCAAGTTCCCAGGCTATGTTGTTTATTGTTAGCTCAGTGCTAATGCTGTTGAGCGCGTCGCTGTGGAATAACCAACGCCGTGCATACAACCATGGTGTGCTTAATACTAAATCAAGGTTGAAATCAGGGCGCAGTGCTGTTTCCAGCTCGCCGTTTTCCCGTTCAATCAGCTCGTCGGTAAACACCGCAAAGCAGCTCGAGTTTTCACTAAGGATCAGCCCTAACTTACAGAAGCTGTCAGCTAGCAAGCGAGTGCCGGCATCTATAACCTGAACCCACTGTTCTTCCATAAGATGAATCTGGTACTCATCGGTCATGACAGTCACCCAGTCTGGCAGGGGGTCATGAGAGAATGACTTCGATGTTAGCAACACCTTAATATGAGGGTAACGCAAGCGGCTCTGGTTTAAGCTGCGGAGGGTAATGTCCAGTAAATCCTGAGTTTCTGAACTGTTACGGACAACTATCATCATTCTTGCTGGCTGATGCAGTGCCTCTATTTTTGCCGCCACCTGTTCCCGCTGTCCCGATGACATACGGCGAAGTTCCAACCAACTATCTACAGTGCTTGTCGGTATAAATTGCCCAATTTCTTCAGCACGCTGCTGCGTCTGAGTAATGAATACATTAAGTTGGCGGTCTGTGAGAGCACGCTTTGCAAGCATTCCGTCTCTGACAGTAGACAGTGACAGACGGGTACGGGCCAGCTCTTGTGGATGATCATTCCAGGCAATTCCCCCCCCATTGTCTCTGACCGTTTGCTCATTAATAGCCAATTGCTCATAGCCAGGTTGGGTAAGCGCTACTACCGGACAACCGCACAGGTTTGCCAAAGTACATGTGCCAGAGGACTCGAAGGTATAAAGTACCCTTCCGCGTTTCAACACCGCTGCCAACTCGTTTAAAGACAATGGCTGTTGCATTGACAAAACACGTATTCCAGTGGGGAGCTTGCTAAAGTCAATTTTTTTTTCAGGCATCCGATTGACATAGAGCAGATCGAGATCTTTTTCTGCGTTATCGTCACAAAATAGCGACAGATCGTAAGATTCTAACACCAGTAAAGGGGCATTAAATGCCTTGTCGGCGAACTCTTCGCGATACCAGAAATAAAGATCTTCAGCCCTCGCATTCATACTCCTGTGCTCAATGACCCCTTCTCGATTGAGCATATAGCGTACAACGACGGGTGCTTTAAGGGGATTTCCAGCAATCACTTCGGGATAAACTGCGATGAAAGGCTTACCACCCTCGGTATATTCTCTAAAATCGTCAAAAGAAACGCAGGGTGTATTCCAGTCTGGATTGACCACACATTGTTTTAAATAGGCCAATTGACCACTTTCATTAAGCAAATGGCATAAACGGTGGATAACCTGAACCCCAAGAGATGATTCTTTATAATCCGGTGCCAGAATAATGTAGGGCCAATTGACAGCAGCAGAAGGCATCTCAATATTTTCCATACGTTAATTTGCACTCCAGGCTTTCGCCCACGCTTTAACGTTATCGCCTGTCAGCATCCAATCGCGACGTACTGCGGTTTGCAGTTGCTCACCCATTCGTGCGCTGGCAGCAGGATCGGCGAGATGCATACGAATGGCATCACGCCAGTCAATAAAGCGGTTACTAACGCGTGTGACGGGAAGATCATCATCTGTATAACAAGCCACATTGCTGCAGATCACAGGAATACCGCACGCTCCGTATTCGAGCAGACGCAGATTACTTTTACAGGCGTTGAATATATTGTCTTCCACAGGTGCCAGAGCAAGATCGAGGTTTAAAGCTGCCATCGCTGCCGGATATAAACTGATGTCTACACCATAGTGAATTTCATGTACATAAGGCACTAATTTGGCTGGACATAGCCCCATAAATACCCACTCAACGTCATTAGCAAATTCTTTCACCACATCAAGGATCATTTCGAGATCCCCACGATGGCTTGAACCACCCGCCCAACCTACACGAGGTTTCTTACCCTGGTTACGCAAACTCTCTAGATTTCCCCAGATATCTACGGGCAGACGGTTCTTTACCACCATAATATTGGGATGCATATCGTTCATCGCATCTGCCAAAGGCTGTGTCGAGACAACAAAACGGTCAAAAAAACTCAAACTTTTACGCAATAACCCGGTCACTTCTTGTTTGAAGCTGGTGCGCCGGTAGTGTTTCATCGGCACATTAAGAATGTAGTCATCCAGTTCAAAGACCTTGAAGACATCGTGCAATTTGCCCGTGCGCTCAATCCATTTATGAAAAGCCGGTGAATATCGCCGCTGAATGATCAAACTGTCGGGTTTAAATTGAGCAATTTCTGCAATATTCAGCAAAGTCATACTAGATATGCCTTCAGCCAACCCAGCATTTTGCATTGCTTCAAAAGGTTTCATCATGCGGTAATGACCACAGCCAGCAGTATCCGCGTGGTGAGTCAGAAATACAGGCAAGTCCGCTCGCTTGGCAGGCTGCCAACTCATGATGCTGTCGCTGGTCATATCAAAGTGACGGCTGCGAAGTGTGAGATTACTATTGAAAGCAGGATCGCTGGCAATCAATGGCATCCAACGACTGAACAGTTTGTCTTCTTCAATCTGTTTGAGTTGGCTGGAAGAATGCACCGTTTCACCCGGAAAAGGATTTTGACGAGCTGCCGGGCGCAATATTCGCGCATAGGGGGTCCAGACAGTCATGTAGCCTTGCTCGCGTGCGCGCAAGCAGAAATCAACATCGTCATAAAGTTGATTATCAGTATCAAAACCTCCTAATGCTTTAAATACCTCACTACGCACCATCGCGAAGTCACCGGAAACCGCACTGTAGTTTTGATCCAGATGCAAACGGCCTTGATAGCTGGACTGATTATCTTCGAGCCCACGGAAAGCATCCCCGGCGGCCCCATTCATTCCCAAAATGTATCCTGCATGGCGAATTTTGTTATCAAAGGTTAGCTGCTTGCCCCCGACTATCGCCACTTCAGGTCTCTGAGCATGGTTCAACAAATTGTCCAACCATTCACCATCTGTGACAGCCAATTCGCAATGCATAAAGACTAAATACTCGCCCTGTGCCTGTTCGCCTGCAATATTGGCCATTGCGCCATGGTGATAAGCTTCGCTGTATTGCAGAATACGGATACGCTGTGAATCTACGTTTGCTATGCCAGCCAGCCAGCTATCGCGTTCCTGGCTTCCCTGGCCATCTGCCACAATTAACAGCTCATAATGGCCGTAGCGGGTTTTTTCAAGCACGGTGGTAACACAGGTAATTAGCGAAGGCAGGTGCCAGTTAGCCAAAATAATAATGCTCACCATTGGCTGTGTAGCATGCTGATATCGCAGACGAAAATTGTAGAAGCTGTCCAGCGCTATTTGCGCCTGAGGATATCCGCGATTGTTCAAGTGGCGCTCTATAATAGAAGCGTCTTCGACGATGGAACGTTTTTTTAGACGTGCAGTCAATAAAGGCTCTGCAAGATGGCCAGCTGCATTTAACCCTTGGGATTCAATCATTTTAATGATCAAATCAAATTCAGCAGACTGGGGATAATTAATATCAAAGCCCTCAGCTGCCAACAGCAACTCACGGCGGAATAGCCAATGCTGTGCCATCGTTTTCGGTGAGCTCAGCAGCAAATCTAAATTAAAATCCGGACGGAAATTGATGCCGCACGGTTCATCATCAAGATAGAAGTATTCATCAGCATAAATTGCCAGAACGTTTTCAGCCTGGGTCAACGTCGTTGAAAGCGCTATCAGTCCTGCAGGCATGAAGAAAGTCCCGGCGTCGATAAAGATGAACCAGTTTTCTTCGCGCTGGGAAATAATTTCATTCAATGTTTTCAGGTGATTTTCATCACTGGTCGCATAGCATGCAATGCCTTCCGGAACCCCCTCAGTCAAGCCTGTAATCACAGGAGTGAGTTGAAAAGAACTTAACCCCTGATGAACCAATGAGTTTAATGTGGTCATCAGGCCCTGATTATTTTCAGCCGTCACATTTATGACTACTCCAACAGTTGTCACTGCTGATATATCACTGGCTGACTGCTGCAACCGCTGTTGTTGGAATGGCTTCAATGTCCGCACGCGGTTCCACCATGCCAGCGTGTTCAAATTGAGATAATGGAACTGATGACTAATTAAGTTTTTATAACCCGAATGCTCTGGGTTCCCATCCAGCGCCGTGACTTGCACCATATCTACAGGAGTAGAACTGTCTTTGAACCAGGGTTCAGCGCGTAATGCAGAAAAAATAATATCGCGATTTTTTTTGACATGTTCCAGGCCTTCTCGTTGATGTGGCTGCCCGTATATCTCAGAAACCCGAATTGAACACAACTGCTGCGGAAACCACAGCACATTGCTTTGCGTTAATAATTGGGTGTAAACAATCAGACCTTCAACTTCCAGTAACTTTTGTTGATCTACCGTAAACAGGGATCCTTTCTCAGGGACCAATGACAGTACATCCTCCAGATAAAAAAGAGAGCTGCTCAGTTCACCCAACAAACTGTAATTCACTCGAGTTTGGCATCTAAGAAGATCGCGTCCGTCTAAAATTGCGCGGTAATCAAGTAAAGGAGAGGTTGAAGGAATATTGGGTAAAGATTCACCGTGAGGATCAATACGTTTACGTGATGAAGATGCCAAACGGCATTCAGGATGACTTTCAAGGCCAGCAACTAAAGTGCTTATACAATCATGACTCAACAACTCAGCATCAGAGATGAATTTTAAATATTTACCTTTCGCTTCACCAAGTGCTTTCTCGTAGCTATTTTCAGCATTTTTACCCAATGCCAAATGGCGCACCGGATGCGCGGGACTTTCTGGTACTGAGGCCAGAATTGCCGAAATGAATTTGTCACCGCTGCTGTCAGCAATCAGAATCTCGCAGTTGGGATAATCCTGAGCCAACACGCTGTCGAGTGCGGCTTTAAACCACGTTGGAATTTGGGCGGTAAGAATAATACTGACAAGTGCTGGCTGAGTCATAACTGGTGATTCTCCCGGAGTTCCTCACTACCCGGCGATCCATGGGCGTAGGAATGAAATAATTTTAGTTATGATAACGCTCTGATACGGAATCAATCGTTCAAGAAGCGAGGGAAAGTAAGGCTAAACTGACCCATAAATATATCGCCATCCGCAACGGATAAGACAAAAAAAAACCCCGCCGAGGCGGGGTTTTTTGAAGGGATAATCGCGAGGATAATTAGCCCTGCAGCAGAGACAGAACCTGCTGTGGTACGGAGTTAGCTTTAGCCAACACCGAGTTACCAGCCTGCTGAATGATCTGCGCTTTAGACAGGTTAGACACTTCTGTTGCGTAGTCAGCATCCTGGATACGTGACTGTGCTTCAGACAGGTTAGTGGTGGTGTTGTTCAGGTTAGTTACCGCTGAATCCAAACGGTTCTGAACCGCACCCAGACTTGAACGGAATTTGTCAACCTGAGAAATCGCTTTGTCCAGCAGAGCCAATGGATCGTTAGTCGCTGAGCCACTGAACAAGTCGCCTGCAGCTGTACCTGTAGTTGGGTTAGAGATATCACCGATAGAGGTAGTACCGGTAGTAGTTGTGTTACCACCGTTAGTCAGAGCAGTTGAAGCAGTAGTGTAATCTTTGCCCTGAATAGTCACGAAGCCAACTGCACCACCGGTAGAATCGCTGCCAACTTTGATGAATTTACCGTCTGCTTCACCTGAAGTAACACCGTTGTCGGTATCGGTATAAGAAACATCAGTTTTGTTCAATTCAACTTTACCGCTTGCACCAACAGAAACAGAGTAGTTATCTGAACCCGAAGATACAACGTAGGTTGAAGTAGCCGCGCCGCCTGAAGTCAGCACGTTGTGCAGGGACAGACCACTTGCATCTACTTTAAGTGCAGACGCAACATCAGTCAGGTCAACACCAGAAACCGCAGCACCAGAATTTGAAGCGTCGCCTACAGTGGTCACTGCATCACCCAGTTTCAGGGCGTTGCTTGATACAGAGAAGCCTTTCAGACCCAGAGTAGTAGAGTCAATTTTCTGCAGGTCGATAGAGATGGTTTCGCCATCGTTAGCGCCAACCTGGATAGACATTTTGCCGTCTTTAGCCAGCACGTTCACGCCGTTGAACTGAGTCTGACCAGATACGCGGTCAATTTCGTCCAGACGGGATTTGATTTCGTCCTGGATTGAAGACAGGTCGGAATCGGAGTTGGTGCCGTTCTGAGACTGTACAGTCAGCTCACGAACACGCTGTAAGTTGTTGTTTATTTCTGACAGTGCGCCTTCAGTAGTCTGCGCAGCAGAGATACCGTCGTTGGCGTTACGAGCAGCCTGAGTCAGGCCGTTGATGTTAGAGGTGAAGCGGTTGGCAATTGCCTGGCCAGCTGCATCATCTTTTGCGCTGTTGATACGCAGACCAGAAGACAGACGCTCAATAGAAGTAGACAGAGCAGACTGGTTTTTGTTGATGTTGTTCTGAGTGATCAGCGAGAGGCTGTTGGTATTAATTACTTGTGCCATGATAAAGTTTCCTATTAAAATCGAATCTTGTTAAGGGAGTGGGGCTTGTTTGCCGCCCGGCTTCATCGCCGTCAAACTTATTATCGTCAGCACTTAACTAACCTTTAGAATTTTTTTACTCCCAACCGCAATTTTTTCTTCACTCCCCTACTCGTTGAAATACCCCTCTCTATTACCGCTATTCGTGGAATTACCCCTGCACTAATAATCGTAAACTTTCCTCATCACTGGCCGATAACCACGGTATTCATTCTCCGTGTTGACTCTAGAAAGGAAACATCTATGGCGAGTATTTCTACGTTGGGTATCGGCTCAGGCCTTGATTTAGCTTCTATACTGGACAGTCTGCAAACCTCCGAGAAGGCCGCGTTAACGCCTATCTCTACGCAGCAGTCTTCCTATACAGCCAAACTCAGTGCTTATGGCACGCTGAAAAGCGCGCTGACCACCTTCCAGACCGCGAACACCACGCTAAACAATGCCGACCTGTTTAGTTCGACGACAACAAGCAGCAGCTCCAGCGCCTTTAGCGCCACGACTGCTGCAGGTGCCGTCGCCGGTAAATATACGGTAAGCGTCAGCCAGTTAGCCGCCGCACAAACGCTGACGTCAGCGGTGCAAACCAGCAACACCGCGGCCCTGGCCACCACTGACAGCACCCTCACCTTCCAGAATGCGAAAGGGGATGCGGCGATAAGCGTCTCGATTCCTGCTGGCACATCTTCACTGACCGGCATTCGCGACGCGATCAATAAGTCTGCTGCCGGCGTCACCGCCAGTATTATTAAAACCGGTGACGGCAGCTATCGTCTCTCGATGACCTCGAAAGACACAGGGACTGACAACGCGGTGACCATTGGTGTGACCGGTGACAGTGCGATTCAGAGCATGTTGAGCTACGACGGCACTGCCAGCAGCAATATGACGCAGAGTGTTGCGGCCAAAAATGCTGAACTGACGGTGAATAACGTCGCGATTGAGAATAGCAGCAACACCATCAGCGATGCGCTGGAAGGGATTACGCTGAATCTGAACGACGTGACTACCGGTAACCAGACGTTGACTATTTCCAGCGATACGTCTAAAGCCTCCAACGCCATCACGTCTTGGGTAAAAGCCTATAACACCTTGCAGGACAGCTTTGCCAGCCTGACCAAATATACCTCTGTCGATGTTGGCACCTCCGCGCAAGACACCAGCAACGGCGCTCTGTTAGGTGACAGTACGTTGCGTACTATTCAGTCGCAGCTAAAGACCATGCTGACCAATGCGCAGAGCTCTTCTACCTATAAATCACTTGCACAGATTGGTGTCACCACCGATCCAACTTCTGGTTCGCTGGAGATTGACGACGACAAGCTCTCAACGGCGCTGACCAGCGATCCGGACGGCGTGAAGGCGATGATCATCGGTGATGGTAAAACCAACGGTATTGCCACCACCATCGCCACCAATATCACCGGCTGGTTATCCAGCACCGGAATTCTGCAGGCGGCGACAGATGGCGTCAGCAAAACGCTGAATAACCTGACCACGCAGTACAACGCGGCCAGCACGCGCATCGATGCCACCATCGCGCGTTACAAAACCCAGTTCACCGCACTGGATGTCATGATGAGCAAACTGAACAGTACCAGTAGCTATCTGACGTCGCAGTTCAGTACTTCAAGCAGCTCTTCTAGCAGTTCATCGTCATAAGGAGACAAAATGTATAGCGCAAGCGGTACCAAAGCCTATGCAAAAATCGGTGTGGAAAGCGCAGTGATGAGCGCCACATCGGATCAACTGGTCACCATGCTGTTCGACGGGGCGCTTAGCGCCCTGGTTCGTGCCCGGTTATTTTTGCTGGATGGCAACATTGCTGGCAAAGGAGAGTCGCTCTCCAAAGCCATCAACATTATTGAGAACGGCCTTAAGCAGGGTCTGGATGAGAATAAAGGCGACGAGCTTGCTGATAATCTTGCCAGTCTTTACCGCTATATGGTCCACCGGCTGCTTAAAGCCAATCTGCATAATGACGCCGAAGCGATTCTGGAAGTCGAAACGTTGCTGCGCAACATTGCCGATGCCTGGAAAGAAGTTTCTGCAACTAACGCCCTTCAGGACGCCGTTTAAATGAATATTGCTCCGCAGCTGCTCACGATTTACCAACAGTTATTAGTCCTCAGCCAGTCTATGTTGCGCCTGGCAAGCGAAGGTAAATGGGATGAACTCATTGAAATGGAAGTCGATTACGTCAGTGCGGTAGAAATACTGGCGGAGAGCACCAAGCTTTCCCCTGTTCCGGATCAGACACAGGATCAGTTGCGTCCTGTGCTGCGCCATATTCTTAACAACGAAGCCGAAGTGAAAAGCCTTTTGCAGTCGCGGATGAGCGAGATCTCCTCGCTGATTGGCCAGGCAACCCGGCAGAAATCCGTCAATAAAGCCTATAGCGGAATGCAGGGTGTTGTGCTGTTCCCGCAGGGATCACAAGGCGCATAAAAAGACCTTTTTCAGTATGAATTCAACTCACACCAGCCGGCGGGCAGAACGCTAAACTTTTTTAGCTTCTGACCCGCGCTTTTCTCTCCGCCTGCTCCATACTTCAGATCCCAGCCTGAACACCCGGAGCAAGGACATGCCTAATTCGACCCTGTTGCAATTCTTCCATTGGTACTATCCCGACGGCAGTAAACTCTGGCCCGAAGCCGCGGAACGAGCGGAAAAACTGGCTGAAATCGGCATCACCGACGTCTGGTTGCCGCCTGCCTATAAAGGCGAATCCGGCGGCTATTCCGTCGGCTATGACAGTTACGATCTGTTTGATTTGGGCGAGTTCGATCAGAAAGGCTCGCGTGCCACCAAGTATGGCGACAAAGAACAGCTGAAAGCCGCGGTGGACGCCCTTCGCGCGCACCAGGTTGGTGTGATCATGGATGTGGTGCTCAACCATAAAATGGGGGCAGATGAAAAGGAACGTATTCAGGTCAACCGCACCAACCCCGACAACCGCGATGAGATCGATCCTGAAGCCTTCGAAGCCGATGCCTGGACCAAATTCACCTTCCCAGTCCGTGCGGGCCAGTATTCAAAATTTGTCTGGGATTATAAGTGCTTCAACGGCGTTGATTACATCGAAAACCCTGACGAAAACGGCGTATTCAAAATCGTTAATGATTACACCGGCGAAGGCTGGAACGATCAGGTCGATGATGAACTGGGCAACTTCGATTATCTGATGGGTGCCAACATCGACTTCCGCAATCATGCCGTCACGGAAGAGTTAAAGTACTGGGCGCGCTGGATGCTGGAACAACTGCCCTGCACCGGCTTCCGGCTGGATGCAGTCAAACATATTCCCGCCTGGTTCTATAAAGAGTGGATTGAGCATATTCAGGAAGTCGCTGAACAACCGTTGTTTATTGTTGCGGAATACTGGTCGCACGAAGTGGATAAGCTGCAGCAGTACATCCATCAGGTCGAGGGCAAAACCATGCTGTTCGACGCCCCGCTGCAGATGAAATTCCACAATGCCTCCCGCGAAGGTGCCAGCTACGACCTTAGCCAGATTTTTAATGACACTCTGGTTGAGAAAGATCACTGGCATGCGGTGACCATCGTGGCCAACCACGACACGCAACCGCTGCAGTCGCTGGAAGCCCCGGTCGAACCCTGGTTCAAACCGCTGGCCTACGCGCTGATCCTGCTGCGCGAACAGGGTGTTCCGGTGGTGTTCTATCCGGATCTGTTCGGTGCCAGCTATGAAGATGAGGGTGGCGACGGCGAAAATCACCACATCGATATGCCGGTGATCCCGGAGCTGGAAGCCTTGATCCGCGCCCGTCAGCTGTATGCGCACGGCGTACAGACCGAGTGGTTCGATCATCCCAACTGTGTGGCTTTCGCGCGCAGCGGAACGGAAGAACAGCCGGGCTGCGTGGTGATCCTGTCCAATGGTGACGCGGGAGAAAAATCGTTGCCAATGGGCGAGGCGCTGGCAGGGAAAAGCTGGCGGGATTATCTTGGCCATCAGACGGAGACCATTACCGCTGACGAACAGGGGAACGCGGTGTTCCGCTGTAATCCAGGCAGCGTCAGCGTGTGGGTGCTGACGGAATAGCGCCCGGACTGACGGGTAATGATTGGGCAACCCGAAGGTGATTTGCTCGATTCGGCAGTTTCTAAATAACAACAGGCCGTCTGGGGTTCCTCAGACGGCCTGTTTTGCTTAAGACTTGGCGTTTTTGAACGACGCTTTATGGTGCTTTTTAGCGCCGGATTCGGCAGATTTGGCTTTGGTGGCAGTAGCAACCGCATCGTTTTCATGGGCCAGCGCCTGCTGACACTCTGCCGTTGGCTGATTGACGCGCTGCAGAACCAGCTTGTCGTAATGCAACTCGGTGCCTTCCAGCTCCAGCGGCATCACCCGGACGTCTTTATTGACGTTAACCCAGTCGCCTTTAAACAGCGTGATCTTGCCAGGTTTAGCAATCACCCGCTGCCACTGACGGCAATCCAGCGTGTCGCCTTGCGCAGTAATAATCAGGCTGCCAATCGCCTCCTTACTGACCAGACCTTTCTGTGGTCCCATGCTCTGCCAGTTTCCGACCAGGTTCGCCGGCGGTGGGGTTTTTACTGCACCCTGATAGTTGGGTATATCTGCACAGCCAGCCAGCGTGACGGCGGCTAAGGTCGTAATCATCCACTTTTTCATTTTCAGTTCCAAATTCTGCAGTCAGGCGCTACGGTATAATTTCTCCTTATTCACCGCAACAATTACCGCAACAATTCCCGCAGGCACTGACCTTACCGTCGCCATTTCACCGCAGCCCGCAGCCGTGTAAACTAGCGCCCATTACTGACCGCAGGATTTTTTATGAAAAGCATTGAAGAGTATTACGCCATCGCGCGCGTTCTTTTTCTTGAAGCACACCCGGAAATCAAAACCGGCATTGCTCAACTCACCGGCGCCGATGCGGCCAAACTGGGCATGACCCTGCCCCAGTTACAGGATATGCAAACCGACCGCGCCTATGCCGCGTTCACCCGTGAGAAAAAGCTCGACGGCATGCTGTTCGCCATTCAGCTAGCCGAACCGGATAAAGCGGTCGCAGCGGAGGCCATTGAAGCTTACCTGCGTCAACATGCGACCGCACTCGGCATGAGCTGGGAAGAATTCTGCATCAAGAACGAACTGTAATCCCCTTTCACTGGCCTGTAATCGGGCCAGTGATTACGATGACCCGCATTTTGCCCCCACAACTTTTTCTGCTTTTTAGCTGCTAAGAATGCTCCCAAATCGAAAAGGGCAGCAGATTATCGTTCGAAAATCACAGGCTATTACGATATATATGCTAGCGATTGCCCTTAACCTGTCAGCTATGTTGTTCACGCCAGTTACGCCTGGTAGTGATTGAAATTAAACAGCCTTAGCGATATTCTGAGCGGCACACCAGCCGAATTAAGAACATTCTTAAACCATGGCTTTACTGCGAGTGGATGCCACCCTTACACACTTTTCACCCTGAGAAATGTGTACCACGGAGCCGGCCGCAGTCGGACATGACACGGTAGTTACCGCGCAGACAGTCTTCGCCGGACTCCGGTAAGCACCTTGAGCCATAAAAAATGCAAATTAATAAATATAAGTTTGACCAGGTTATATTCTTATTTTTTCTCGCATTATGTTTAGCGACCCTGGGCCTGCATTGCCGTAGTTATCAGGCACTTTCTCTTTTCTGGCCCTGTAATGCCCTGTTATTAGGGGTGCTGATCCGTTTTCCTCGCTTTGATACCCTTTCCAGCCTGCCGGCGATGTATCTCGGCATGGTCGCCGCCGATCTGCTGTACGGCACTCCGGTTGTTGTTTCGCTGGGAATGGATGCCGCGAATATCGCCTTTGTGACGGTGGGCAAGGCGGTGCTGCTGTCACCCTATCTGACGCGTCCCTATCCGCGACGACTGCAGGCCTTGATCCGCGTCTTCCCGGCTTCCATTATCGCCGCCGCGGTGTGTGCCGCCATTGGCTCCTTCGCCGGCCAGCGTTATTTTCATGATGATCTGATGCAAGGATGGATCTCGTGGTTCTGCGAACAGGTGTCCACGTCGATCCTGATCCTGCCATTGGTGATCACCTTCCCGCGCCGCGATGAGCTGGACCAGCTGTTCAATGAACTCCGCGAAAGCAATCTGATGCCGCTGGTGATGCTGCTGGTTTCCACCGTGTGCGGCATTTATGTTGGCGGTGGCGGCAGCCTGATCTTCCCGCTGCCTGCGCTGATGTGGTGTGCGGTCAGCTATCCAATCTTCTTTACCTGCCTGCTCACGCTGTTAACCGGTATCACCGAAATCATCCTGGTGGCCAGCAAAGTGCTGACTATCCAGGGCTCCGATGATTTCTTCCGCATCGACAGCCTGGCTTCGGCCCGACTGGGCGTTGCCGCGATGACCATCAGTCCGTTGATTGTGGCATTGAGCACCACCGCCAATAAAAAGCTGGTGGCGCGCATTACCAAGCGGGCGGATTATGATTTCCTCACCGGCGCACTGACCCGCAGCGGCCTCTCCTCGCAGCTGAACGCGCTGATTGCCCGCAAGAATAAAACCAGCGGCTTCTACGGCGCGGTTTTCGTGGTGGATATCGATCGTTTCAAAAACATCAATGATACCTACGGGCACGCGGCCGGCGATCAGGTGCTGGCAAAGACGGTGGAGTGCATCCGCCAGTCGCTGCAACAGACGGCAATCATCAGCAGGATGGGTGGCGAGGAGTTTTTGGTGTTGATAGAGGGGATTTCTCAGCCAAGAGCGTATCTGCTGGCCGATCGGCTGCGCCAAAGCATCGAGCGCAATACCATTATGCTCAACGAGCAGAACCTTAGCGTGACGGTGAGTATTGGCATCAGTACCTTGCACGTGATTGATGCGGGCAGTCTGGACGAGTCGATTAAAAATGCCGATGAGCAGCTGTACATTGCGAAAAGCAGCGGCAGAAATCGCGTCAGCCCGGAGTTCGTGCTGTAGTCCCTGCCACAAAAACAAAACAACCCGCCGTGGCGGGTTGTGTTCACTCAGTCTGAATTATCAGGCTTCGTTGTCGATACGGTTCGCTTCAATTTCCATATCCTGAATGTTTTTATCTAACTCATCCAGTAGCTGACCCTGCTTAGTTAGCAGGTCGTTCACCCTTTCGGCGAATTCGGGATGTTTGTACTCACCCTGATCAAAAGCCAGCCAGTGAGCTGAAAGCGTCTCCACATTGGATTGGGCATAGTGGCGCATTTCTTTTAACTGAGAAGTCACATCGCGTACGTGTTCTGTCGGAGATTTACGTTCTTCGGTGTTATCACTCATGCGTTTATCCTTCTGGGTTAAAAAATCACTCATCAATTCTGACCGCTGCGCTTCGCAGAAGTTCACAACAATTTTTTAACCAACAAAGTAAAACACTGAAAAAGGCCGCCATCACTGGCGGCCACTGCTGTTTTACAGGTCAAAAATAGGCGATTTTGCGGTCCGTACCGTTGATGTTAACGGTGATATAGCCCGCTGCCGTGGTGGTGGTTGGCGCGGTGGCCGCCACGGTAGCCACTGTCAGAACCCCCTTCTCATTCGCCCCAATTCCCGCCAGCCCGTTATGCAGGCTCATCCTGGCGTTCGGTGAGGTGGTGCCGATGGTGGTGCTGTCGGTCACTTCGCTGAGATCCGGGGTAAACAGGTTACATTCGCCCGACTCAAAACGACTCGGCCCGGTCGATTTCAGGTTGAACATCATGTCGCCGCTGGCGGCTTTCAGCTTGACCCAGATTTCGGCGTAGGTCACACCGATGCGGTTCAGCTTCACGTCCAGCACCGCCGGGGAACCTTTATGCTGAATGTCAGCATAGATGGCGGTTGAACAACGCGAGATATTCAGCCAGGTCATACAGGAAGAGAGCGCCGTGACCGGGTTACCCGCCGTGCCCGTCAGGACATCGTTAGTGGCTTTACTGATCATCTCCACCACCCACTGCTGGTTATCCTTCGGCATATTGATTTTGCCCAACTTGTACCATTTGTCGCTGGTCGAGGTATTGGTCACCTTGAAGCCGGTGTACCAGCCCGCCTTCATCGACCCGGTCATGGTTGAGCCAAAACTTTCATCGCGACGCCAGCCGTATTCATAACCTGAAAGCCAGCGTGGAGACGTGGTATCCAGACTGACTTTACCGCCGGACTGCAGATTCAGCTGGCGGATCTGCACGCGTCCATTGTTCATGTTGAACGGATTGGCACAGTCTTCCAGATTCAGAGTATCAATCGTCCAGCCGCCATCACTCAGGTCGCCCGGGAAGCGCGTATGCTCAATCCACACGTTGCGCAGAATCCCTTGCGTGACGCGCGGCATATACAGCGTTGCATCACCATAGCCGGTCTGGAAATTCGCGTTGGTTAACTCAATCGCCGTTGAGTGATCCCAGACACCGGCCGCGGTGTCTGACCAGCCAATATCAAACACCCGGCCATAGGTGGTTAAGGTATAGATCTGGTCAAACTTCGAATCCAGGGTATCCAACAGCTTGATGACCGTGCCGCCATTGTTTGACGCCCGGAAGCGATTAATCACCACCGACTCCCCCGCAACGATGGTATTTTCAAAAAACGGCTGCTGGTTGGTACACATCGCTGAGGTAATCGCCGCTTTATTGGTGGTGATATCCGCCGTGGCCTGGCCATTCCACGCGATGCCCTTGATGGCCACGCGCCGTGCCTGCACTTTGAATACCGGTGCGGTGGACTTGTTGGACACGATGGTGGTGCGTGGCATGGCACCATGGGGATTGTCATCGCCGTAGATATAAAAGAAGGCGGCGTCGGTCCCGGTATAATCGATGGGATTAATCAGGAACTTTCCGGCCGGGAAGCGCACGCCGAGATCCTTGGCGTTGGTATTAAAGGTCTGCGCCCAGCTCATCATCAGTTTGAAGGCGCCACTGTCATCGGTCACGCCGTCACCCTTCCCGCCAAAGTGATAGATGTTGAGTTCATCCGGATCGTGAATGACGCGTTTCCAGTAAAAAGTGCTGCCGGCTGCCAGCGTGCCTGAATCATCCGCCGGCGGCGTCGCGCTGAGGAAACCAACAAAATCACCGCCGCCACGGAATGTGGAGTCTTTGTCGTAATAACGGCGCAGAATAGCCAAATCGCCAGCTTTGGCAGGTGCAGTTGTTCTTAATTCAGCAAATGAGTTAACTTCAATCATAATAACCTCCGCGGCGATAAGCCGTAGCGAATCGCCTAAATGAAATATTCATTAAAGGAAAAATAAAAGATAAGTCATAACTCCTGAGGGATAAAATCACCCTTTCCCTGTGGGTGAATGGGTTAATCTTCCTTTTTAGTTGCGCAAACTTTATTCCAGGTATCGTTGTGGACGTTAATTTCCTTCACCGTCCTGATATCAATGACCTGCCAGTCCTTACCGTAAGTGCGGATGGGTGAAAATAACGTACAGGAGGAGTCCTGAATAAGCTGAGGACTATTGTGGGTTGTTCCATGTTGAGTCGCGCAGCTTGTTACGAGCAGCGTCATCAGTAAGCACGTTATTACTGTCCTGAACATTTTTAACCTCCTTAATATCCAGAGCCTGTTTATTGGCGACGATAGCCACGCGATCCGCTTCCTGCTTTGCCGCCGTGACGTCAGAGGTGGCTTTTTGCTGCACCTTGCCGATTTTTTTGCCGCCAAACCAGCTGGCGATTAACGCGGCAAACACCATCCCGATTGCAGCCAACCCATGCCAGCTGCCGGTAAAAAGAGAAAGAAGTGTGCTCATGCTTTACCCTCCGTTGCCTGACGCTGTATGGCTAAGGTTTTCTGCCGAACAAACTGGGCGATAACCGCCATCGCGACCATAAAAGAGGCCACCAGACCGAGATAGTGCTGAGGCATAAAGGTCTTCACATCTTCCGGTAATGCGGTCCAGGCATTCATCGCGGAATCCGGGAATGACTGGGCCCAGGCGCCGATGGCGGAACCGGCTGACGCCAGCCAGACCGACCAGGTCTTAAACAGCAGTTTGGTATGGGAGACCAACTCGATTTTGCCGTGCTTGCTTACCCACCAGACCAGGAAAATCACCGCCAGCACAATCAGTAAAAACAGAATGAATTTCATATAACCCCCTGATAAGCATCATACGTACCGCTGCGCATCACCTGCGCC
Organism: Calliopum simillimum; assembly: GCA_951812925.1. Lineage (NCBI taxonomy): Eukaryota > Metazoa > Arthropoda > Insecta > Diptera > Lauxaniidae > Calliopum > Calliopum simillimum. The sequence goes on along the minus strand of CATOTO010000239.1, from coordinate 6,176 downwards.
AGTCGTTTTGCCCGCTGCGGCGTTTGCCGTGCCCACAAGCTGCTGAGCATGCCTTCCGCCGCGCCATCGAAATGACCGTTTGAGATCATCACCAGCGTATTTTTGAAGGCTGCCAGACCATCAACACCCAGCTGATATGCCATGCTGTACAGCACATCGGCACGCGCTGGATTACATTGCCTCAATGCAGCGACAATAGAAGGACGCGTATTCATCAGCTGAATTTTGTCATCCAGCATTTTTTGCATCCAAATATCGCCCACCGTTTTTGGCACGGTAAATTGATAATTAACCAGCGAAGCGTCTTTGGGACCGATAACGATCCCACAGGCAACGGTTGGATAACCTTCAGTGTCAATATAAGGCCGATCCTTATATCCTTCTTCATAGGTTAATATCTGTATTATCTTACTCATTCCCCACCTCCTCATGCGAAAACAGGCACCAGCCTGAATTCATGTAAAGTGAATTCCCCGGTATTGAAAGTGCTTCAAGGGTGAAGATTAAATTGCCTTTTTAACATCATGGATCGGTAATTGCGTACGCAACCACTTTTTCTGAAAATAAATTAATTTTCACATTCAAGCGTTATATCCAGCGCGGATAACACCCCTTCGACAAAACCTTCTGCGGTCTGGAGTTGCTTGCGAATGGTGCCGTCGGCGCAACGGCGTCGGCGGGCAATGGAGCGAAGTGAAACTCTGAACAGATAGTGAGCAACCAGCAGCGCATGTTCATCAGGATGATTTTTTTTCAGACGGCTGATGCAGCTGTCGAGCAGAATGCCGTCGTTGTCACTGCAGACAGGACGGGGAACCGGTGAGGAGGTAATCAGACCACGGAAACCGGCCGCAACAGAAGAGTAACCGATACCATTGCGATCGGTGGCCGCCCAGCCGCCCCAGCTTTCCAGTAATAGCTTGATGTCTCGCATAATGACTCCTTAAATCAGCATTCAGGCAGGTAACGAGCCGATCTATTCGGCACTTTTCGTAAACACCTGCTAAGTTCAAGTCGGCAGATCTGACCCAAATCTCGGGATAAATCTGCGTCATACGAAGACGTCGGATGCGTTGCCAGCGATTAGGCTGGGCGGCCAGATTGTGAAAGAGCGGTAAATCCGATAGCATTCCGTGGCGCTGAATATCCTTCTTGCTATTGCTTATGATAAATTAATAGCAATAGCTATTAGCTTCGTCAATAGCAAAGCGTGTTTGACGAAAAATAGCCTTCGCTATAAATTCTGGTATATGAAACCGAATACACTCGCTTACCGACTGAACATGGCTATGTCCATGATGGGAATTACCCAGGGTGCTTTAGCTAAAGCCTCCGGCGTATCGCAGCCTACAATCTGGCGTCTGACCAAAGGGGAAGCAGAAGGTTCCCGCAAACTGGTCGACATTGCCCGCGCCCTCGACGTGAACGTACAGTGGCTGGCTAACGGCGAAGGAGAGATGCGCGGCGCCTCCGCCATTAGCGCCATTGACAAAGTAAAGAGTGGTACTACTATTTCCGTTTGGGGGCCAGATGGAAAAACAGGAGAAGTGGTCTCAGCCCCTAATGGCGCAAAGGCGAAGAAGAGCTGGCGAGCCTATATTCTTGACCGCAACAGCGGTTGCTCAGAAGCCACCGCCGGCAGCATCGTCATCATCGACACTGAAGTACCAGCAGAATCTGGAGATTTGGTGATTGCAAAGGTCAATTCCCGCCTCTCCGTATACCGTTATCTTGAGGGCCCCTCTAATGGTTTTTTAACCGTAGATGATCCCAGATTGCCCGCTGTAGAGCTCTCTGACGAGTCAGAACTGACGGGTGTTGCAATCTTCCTGATCCGTGATTTAAGACGGTAAGTACTGACATCCTGCCCTTGCAGAATGGTTTCCTTGTATCGCCCTCCGGATACTCTGTGCAGTACAGATATCATCAGTTACTCCTCGCAAATTCCCCCCTCTGTGACAGTTAACCTGCACAGGGGTTTTGACGCATTGATTCAACTGAATAGATTAGTAAAGCTTTCTATAACATCGCCAGAATTAAGCGTAAAAAAAGCGATAAAAAAACATTTTTGCGTTTAAATTCAATCATGTAAATCTATAAGCACAGTTATTTTCATCATAACCATTGATATTAATAATAACTATGGCTATCGTTTTTAGGAGGGGATATATTTATGCTGTTAACTGATTTAATGGTCATATTTTCCCTGAATGAACACCAGCCAGCCGTAAAAATCAGGAGGTTATGATGACCACGATCATCTGGAAAGCGTGTCAGCAACATGGCACCAGCAAAAGTCGTTACAAAGCCCGCCGTGCAGAAGCCCTGGCGCGGCGACAGCGCGATCGTCGGTTGGCCAGTAAGATTGCTGAAGCGCTGAGTGGGTGCAGCCAACGCGTGGTGAAATCGATCAGGGATACGTGAGTGATTGTTGAGGTAAAAGAGTGATTTGAGGTAAGCGACTGATTTCTGGAATAGAAAATTGATTGTCGGGGTAAGCGAGGGTAAGAGCAATTTTACACCCTGATTGCAGCGCTGAAGTGCTGGGTTAGTGACTCACCCGATTTTCATTCGCGGCAATCAAGAGTTTTTACGGTCGGAGCGTGTTAGTGAGTAAGTGTCTGAGCGCTAGCCTGCATTCCGGCTTTGCAGAAAATACAGTTAGCACCGTGGGGATTTTTTGGCGTGATGTTATGGGGAGATAAACGGAACTGACATCCATGACATGACGGGCATTTGAATCTGATAATAGGAATAGTAACCTTCATAAACTGTGAACAAGAAGAAATTACAATATCACTCCCCGACGCTTCTGTCCGAATTATCTGGGGGGTATTAGTCTTAAAAGTAACATTTATGCAACAAGACCTGAGCACATGCCCGCCGCCATGCGGGCTTTTTTGTGCCGTCACGTCTTTTACACCCGCTAAACCTGCATGTTCATGATGTCGGTGTACGCACTCACCAGCTTGTTACGCACCTGAATCCCCATCTGCATCGATACCGACGACTTCTGCATATCCACCATCACATCGTTCAGGTTGATGCCTGGCTTACCCAGCTCAAAGTCCTGCGCTTGCGTGCGGGCTTCATTCTGCGTGTCGCTGATCTTGTTCAGTGCGGCTTTCAGCTCACCGGCAAAATCCGCATGGCTGGAGGCATCGGTACTCTTGCCGCTGGCCTGAATCGCTGCGGTTTGCAGCTGCTGCATAACACTTTCGATACCCTGAATTGACATGTTTTACCTTGCTAAGTGGACGGTGATTTTTTTGATGGGTGAAAACTTAACACAATGTCAATAAGACAAAGCCGCTAAATAAGCGCATAAAACACGGCTTATCCAGCCATCGAATTTCCTGATTCAGAAAATAATGGCAGCCATTAGAAGTGAAAATTTTTCGCCAGCGCATCAGGGAGTCAGTTTTGTTACGACACTACACGAAACAGTCCGGTCAACTGTCAGCCAGGAAAGAGTCATGAATGCAACTGTCACGCAGGATCAACCCGAGAAGAAAGGTCTGAACGACCTTTTTACTCGTTTACGCGCTAATCCTCGCATCCCAATCATCATTGCGGCGGCGGCGGTGATCGCCATCGTTATCGCCATGGCGCTCTGGGCTAAACAGCCTGAGTACCGTGTGCTGTACAACAACCTCAGTGATGAAGACGGCGGAGCAATCATTACTCAGCTCACCCAAATGAACATCCCTTATCAGTTTGATGATAAAGGCGGTGCATTAATGGTGCCGGCTGAAAAAGTGCATGAGCTGCGCCTGCGTTTAGCCCAACAGGGTCTGCCGAAAGGCGGAGCCGTGGGCTTTGAGCTGTTGGATCAGGAAAAATTCGGCATCAGCCAGTTCAGCGAGCAGGTTAACTATCAGCGCGCGCTGGAAGGTGAACTCGCGCGGACCATCGAAACGCTGGGCCCGGTTAAAAATGTTCGTGTCCACCTCGCGATGCCAAAACCGTCCCTGTTTGTCCGCGAGCAGAAATCCCCAACCGCTTCCGTCACCTTAACGCTGCAACCGGGTCGTGCGCTCGATCAGGGGCAAATCAGTGCCATCGTGCATATGGTTTCCAGCAGCGTCGCCGGACTGCCACCGGGCAATGTGACCGTTGTTGACCAGGCCGGTCACCTGCTGACCCAATCAGATAATGCTGGCCGCGATCTGAACGATGCTCAGCTGAAATACGCCACCGATGTTGAAAACCGCTTCCAGTCTCGCATCGAAGCCATCCTTAATCCTATTGTCGGAACCGGCAACGTTCATGCTCAGGTGACTGCGCAGATCGACTTTAATGCCCGTGAGCAGACCGACGAGAAATATCAGCCAAACAGCGACCCGTCTACTCAGGCTGTCCGCTCTCGCCAGACCAGCGACAGCGAACAGATTGGCGGACAGTATCCTGGCGGCGTTCCGGGTGCCCTTTCCAACCAGCCTGCTCCGGCGAATACCGCACCGGTGACCACGCCTGCGGCAAACAACCAGAACGGCCAAAACGGTCAGAATGGACAGAACGGCAACGCGGCAGCGGCGAATCAGGGTTCCAGCGCCAGCACCGCCAAGGCCGGTCCGTCGAATACCCGCACCGACAACACCACCAACTATGAAGTGGACCGCACCATCCTTCACACCAAGATGAACGTCGGTGAAGTCCAGCGCCTGTCGGTCGCGGTGGTGGTGAACTACAAAGCTGATGCAGCCGGTAAGCCAATTGCGCTGACCGATGCACAGTTGAAACAGATTGAAAACCTGACCCGTGAGGCGATGGGCTATTCGGACAAACGCGGAGACAGTCTGAACGTGGTTAACTCACCGTTCACCGTAACTGAAGACACCAGTGATGACGTACCGTTCTGGAAACAGCCGGCCTTCATCGACCAGATGATGGAACTGGGACGCTGGTTACTGGTACTGATTGTTGCCTGGATCCTTTACCGCAAGCTGGTTCGCCCACAGCTGCGCCGCAAGGCAGAGCTGGAGAAGGCTGCTGTTGAAGCCGCGGCCGTTGCTAAGCAGGCTCGGGAAGAATCCGGTGACGATGCCGTGGCCGTCAGCCTGTCGAAAGACGAGCAGGATCAGGAACGTAAATCTCAGCACCGCATGAGTGCTGAGGTCATGAGCCAGCGTATTCGCGATATGTCAGAAAATGACCCGCGTGTGGTGGCTCTGGTTATTCGCCAGTGGATGAAGGACGAGCTATGAGTCTCACCGGTACTGAAAAAAGCGCCATCCTGATGATGACGATTGGTGAAGACCGCGCTGCAGAGGTGTTCAAACACCTCGACAGCCGCGAAGTCCAACACCTGAGTTCTGCCATTTCTAATATGCGTCAGGTGTCCCACAAGCAGCTGACCGATGTGCTGCGCGAGTTCGAAATCGATGCCGAGCAGTTTGCGGCGCTGAGCGTCAACTCGAATGATTATCTGCGTACGGTGCTGGTTAAGGCGCTGGGCGAAGAGAAGGCCGCCACCCTGCTGGAAGATATTCTCGAAACGCGGGAAACCACCAGCGGCATGGACACCCTCAACTTTATGGAGCCACAAGCGGCGGCCGATCTTATCCGCGACGAACACCCGCAGATTATCGCCACCATCCTTGTGCACCTCAAACGTGCTCAGGCGGCGGATATTGTTGCCCAGTTCGACGAACGTTTGCGCCACGATGTGATGCTGCGTATTGCCACCTTCGGCGGCGTACAGCCGGCGGCGTTGGCAGAACTGACCGAAGTGCTGAACGGCCTGCTCGATGGCCAGAACCTCAAGCGCGCGAAGATGGGCGGCGTGAGAACGGCGGCGGAAATCATCAACCTGATGAAGACCCAGCAGGAAGAAGCGGTTATCGAAGCGGTTCGCGAGTTCGACGGCGAGCTGGCACAGAAAATTATCGACGAGATGTTCCTGTTCGAAAACCTTATCCAGGTCGACGATCGCAGCATCCAGCGCCTGTTGCAGGAAGTGGAATCCGAATCGCTGCTGGTGGCTCTGAAAGGTTCCGAGCAGCCGTTGCGCGAGAAGTTCCTGAAAAACATGTCCTCGCGTGCGGCAGATATCCTGCGCGACGACCTGTCCAACCGTGGCCCGATGCGTATGTCTGCGGTGGAAAGCGAACAGAAAGCCATCCTGCTTATCGTTCGTCGTCTGGCAGAAAGTGGCGAGATGGTGATTGGTGGTG
>CATOTO010000238.1:0-45522 GCA_951812925.1 Calliopum simillimum | reverse complement strand
ACCAGACCAAACAGGGCCACAGTGGTTAATTGCTGGCGGAACTGTCGGACTGCCGCCATATCCTGTGCCCGCCCCTCCAGTGTCAGACGGTTGTCGCGCTTTTCCAGCCGGGTCAGCCAGGCGGTGTCGGGCAGCAACGCGGGTAAATCGAGCCAGAACTGCTGCCAGGCGGCCAGTTGTGCAGCCTGCTGGCGATGCTTCGCCTGCTGTTTTTGCACGACTGCGAGCTGCTCCAGTAACTGCTTCTGTTGCGCTAACTGCTGCCCCAGGCTTTCCAGCGCCTGCTGCTGCGTCCTGCTCGCCTGCGCCACCTGCTGACGCGTCTGCTGTATCCGCCAGGTTTGCTGCATCACCACCAGTAACAGGGCGCCAGTCGCCAGTGACAGCACGACCAGGCTCTGTCGCCGCTGCTGTTGCCGACGGCGCTGCCGCCAGGGCAGCAGATTAACCGCGACCATCACTCATCTCCGTCGCGCAGCGCCAGCCCGGCCGCCAGCGCAAAAGCGCCCGGATTCTCCGGCAAAGGTGGCTGCTTATAACGAAACAGATCAAAAGGGGAAAACGCGCTAACGTCTGCAGGCAACGGCGCCTGCTCTGTAGTACACCAGGCGACAGAACGCGCCCCGGGAAAGGCCTGCCGTTGCAGTGCCTCCAGCGTGGCGGCTTCGCCTGTGTCAGCAGCGGTGTGCGCATCGCTCCAGAGCCAGCGGTTATCCTGCTGCAGAACCAGCACCGCGTCGTCCTGCAGCGCTGCCTGCCGGGCTAACCGCTTCAGCGCCTCGGTGGTCAGTTCGAACACCTGCGGCTTTAAACCCGCCTGCAACAGGGGTGCCGCCCACTGGTCGATAATCTCCAGCCGCGCTGCCGTGACGCAGAGCTGCCCGCTCTGCACATCCGGCCGGTAATCCAGCGCGGGCTCCTTCAGCGACTGCGCAGGCAGGGGAAGCTGGCGCTGCAGCACCAGCTGGGCAGGCAATCCGACCCGCAGCGAATAATGGCGTGGTAACCGCTGACGCCAGGCCGTTAAGGCCGCCAGTAATTCAGGCGAAGATTGCAGCACGCCGTTTCTTAACGTATCTTGCGGCAGCCGCTGCTGCCACCAGTGGCGTAGCTGCCAGCCATCACGACGAGGCTGGAGGGCCAGGGCGCAAATCTGCCTATTCTGAATATCCAGCCCAATTTGCCAGGTATGAAAAGCCATACGCGCGATCTCCTTATCGTCCGGGAAAATGGACATATCAAAGCGTCTGGCTTGCCTTTATACTACCGCGCGGTTGTTTATAAACTGCTCAAACGACAACAGATGGGAAATTCCAGGTGAAGTTCGTAAAGTATTTATTGATCCTTGCAGTGTGTTGCATCCTGTTGGGAGCTGGCTCGATTTATGGTTTATACAAATACATAGAGCCACAGCTGCCCGACGTAAACACGCTGAAAGATGTGCGTCTGCAAACCCCTATGCAGGTTTACAGCGCCGATGGCGATCTGATCGCCCAGTATGGCGAAATGCGCCGTATTCCTTTGACTCTGCAGCAAGTGCCACCTGTGATGGTGAAAGCGTTTATTGCGACCGAAGATAGCCGTTTTTATGAGCACCATGGTGTTGATCCGGTGGGTATTTTCCGTGCGGCCAGCGTTGCGCTGGTCTCCGGTCACGCCTCGCAGGGTGCCAGTACTATCACTCAGCAGCTGGCCCGTAACTTCTTCCTGAGCCCGGAACGCACCCTGATGCGTAAAATAAAGGAAGCGTTCCTGGCGATCCGCATTGAGCAGTTGCTGAACAAAGATGAAATCCTTGAGCTCTACCTGAATAAGATCTACCTCGGCTACCGTGCTTATGGCGTTGGCGCAGCCTCACAGGTCTATTTTGGTAAGCCGGTTGACCAGCTGTCGCTGAGTGAGATGGCGATGATTGCCGGTCTGCCGAAAGCCCCTTCCACCTTTAACCCGCTTTACTCGCCGAGTCGTGCCCTGTCGCGCCGCAACGTGGTGCTGGCGCGTATGCTGGATCAGCATTACATCACGCAGCAGCAGTATGATGAGGCGCGTAATACGCCGCTGGTCGCGAAGTATCACGGCCCGGAAATCGCTTTCTCTGCCCCCTATCTCAGCGAGATGGTGCGTCAGGAGATGGTGAAACGCTACGGTGAGAATGCCTACACCGACGGTTACAAGGTCTACACCACCGTGACCCGTCGCCTGCAGGAAGCCGCGCAGACCTCCGTTCGCAATAACGTCATGGCCTACGATATGCGTCATGGCTATCGCGGCCCGACCAGCGTGCTGTGGAAAGTGGGTGAACCGGCCTGGGATCAGACGAAGATTGAGAAAGCGCTGAAGACGCTGCCGGTCTATGGTCCGCTCAATCCGGCAGTCGTAACCGAAGCGCGCAGCGATGAAGCGACGGTGATGCTGAAAGATGGCAGCAATGTGTCGCTGGCATTAGCCGGTGTGCGCTGGGCGCGTCCTTATAAGTCTGACACCGTGCAGGGCCCGACGCCGAAAAGCGTGACGCAGGTATTGCAGGCCGGCCAGCAGATCTGGGTGCGCAAGGTGGGTGATGAGTGGTGGCTGGGCCAGGTGCCGGATGTGAACTCGGCGCTGGTCTCGCTGGATCCGAATGATGGTGCGGTGCGCGCGCTGGTAGGCGGCTTTGCCTTTAACCAGAGCATGTTTAACCGTGCGACCCAGGCGCTGCGTCAGGTCGGCTCTAACATCAAGCCTTTCCTCTATACCGCCGCAATGGATCGCGGGCTGACGCTCGCCTCAATCCTTAACGATGTGCCGATTTCACGCTGGGATGCGGGTGCGGGTGCTGACTGGCGTCCCAAGAACTCCCCGCCAACTTACGATGGTCCGATTCGTCTGCGTCAGGGTTTAGGCCAGTCGAAAAACGTGGTGATGGTGCGTGCGATGCGTGCGATGGGCGTGGATTACGCCGCTGAGTATCTGCAGCGCTTTGGTTTCCCGGCTCAGAACATTGTTCACACCGAATCGCTGGCATTAGGTGCGGCCTCGTTTACCCCGTTACAGGTGGTGCGCGGCTACTCCGTGATGGCGAATGGCGGCTTCCTGGTCGATCCTTACTTCATCACCCGGATTGAGAACGAACAGGGCGGCCTCGTATTTGAAGAAAAACCGAAGATCGCCTGCCCGCAGTGCAATCTGCCGGTGATCTATGGCGAGACCAAAAAAGCGCTGGCCCTGAATGAAGAGAGCGTCGAGAACGTTGCTGCCTCAAATAACAACCAGAATCAGGCCGTTCCTCAGCCTGAACTGGAGCAGGTTCCCGCTCAGGCACAACAGGGTGAGCAGCAATATGCACCGCACGTGATCAACACCCCGCTCACCTTCCTGATCAAGAGCGCGCTGAACAGTAACATCTTTGGCGAACCGGGCTGGATGGGAACCGGCTGGCGTGCCGGACGTGACCTCAAGCGTAATGATATCGGCGGTAAAACCGGTACCACTAACAGCTCGAAAGATGCCTGGTTCTCGGGTTACGGCCCTGGCGTGGTCACCTCAGTCTGGATCGGCTTTGATGATGCTCGCCGCAATCTGGGCCGCAGCACGCTCTCCGGCGCCATTCCCGATCAGATTTCGGGCTATGAAGGCGGTGCTAAGAGCGCACAACCGGCATGGGATGAGTACATGAAGAGTGCGCTGGATGGTGTACCGGTGCAGCCGTTAACGCCGCCGGATGGTGTGGTCACCGTCACTATTGATCGCAGTACCGGCAAGCTGGCAAATGGGGGGGGTAACACCCGTCAGGAGTACTTCATCAATGGCACCCAGCCAACCGAATATTCGGTTCATGATGTGGGTACCACCATTATGGATAACGGTGAGAGTCACGAGCTGTTCTGATGTGACCCACGAAACCGCACTGTAAAAAAGGCCGACGTCAGTCGGCCTTTTTTTATTCAGTCACAGATGATATTCAGTAACTCAGCCGCCCCTGCTTCACCAGCCATTCGCGCGCCATAAACAGCGCACTGACATTACGTGCCTCGCGGAAATCGGGTTCATCCAGCAGCGACATCATATCGCTCAGCGGCCAGCGGTGGACAATCAGCGGCTCCGGCTCATCGCCTTCCAGCTTTTCAGCGTAAAGACCTTCCGCCACCACGATGTTCATTTTGCTGGAAAAGTAAGAGGGTGCCATGGTGAGTTTGCCCAGCGTTGTCAGCTGATCGGCACCAAAACCGACCTCTTCTTTCAGTTCGCGAACTGCCGCTTCATTCACGGTTTCACCTGAATCGATCAGCCCCTTGGGGAAACCAAGCTCATAGGTTTCCAGTCCGACGGCATACTCCTGAATCAGGATCAGATGGTCATCAATAATCGGCACAATCATCACCGCTTCACGCTCTGAGGGCTTCATCCGCTCATAAACGCGATGCGCACCATTGCTGAAAGTCAGATCGACCGATTCAATGGTGAATAACCGTGAACGTGCCACGGCGGTGATATTGAGGATGTCAGGTTTTTTTGGAATTTTCATATCAGCCTCAAATTATTTTGCGCCGGCTATCTGGAGCGAATTAGCATACCTAACCACAGGCAATTGTGCGACAGTCAGACAATCACGTTATCGTTACACAGATTACATCGATTGAATAACAGCCTTTGGTTATCAGTTAAGACTAAATTTGCATTAGTCAATATGCTGCGATAAGTTTCAGATAATACCGATATTTAATCCAGTCTGAGCCGGTTACCATTCGGACAAGGCAGGGTTTAACAAATGCTAATCAGATATACGCTGGCACTATTTCATCGGGTGTCTGACTCCTCAGGGTTATATAATCTTCCGGAATGCCTCTTTTATAGTGAGCATAACCGAAAGCGAAAGTTTAAAGTGAAGGCAGCATTTTGGCTGAATTGAGCAGAGCATGAGCACAATCTTGATGATCCTGGCCATAGTGCTGACCTGTTCAATCCTGGCAGGCATTGGGTTCTGGTACGCTATGCGGCATCGTCCGCCGTTGGCGAAACCTCTGCCATTTATCAGTCCGCCCTGCCGTAAACTGTCTGCTCAGGAGCGTGAGGCGGTTGATAAGTATGTCGCCGCGCTGGAAAAGCAGCCCCGTACCACGGTGACGACCGATAAGCGCAGCGCGTCCGAACGACTGACGCTGACGGCACAAAGCAACAATGTCTACCCCGTTACCCGTGCGATTACCCGCTACGGACTCTCTACGGACGATCCCCATAAATGGCGCTACTACCTTGATGAAGTTGAAGTTCATCTGCCGCCGCTGTGGGAACAGTACATCGCCGACGAAAACTACGTTGAGTTAATCCGCACCCAATCTATTCCGCTGGTGATCTCGCTGAACGGCCACTCGCTGGTGGATTACGCCGTGGATCAGCAATCGCTGCCGACGCTGATGCGTCCGGTGTCGACCAACGCCTCTATCCGCAAAGCGGAAACGGAAAACGTCGAACTGCTGCAGGTGCGCAAAGAGACGCCGGAAGAGTATCGTCTGTCGCGGCCAGATGGCACGCGTGAAGCGGTGATCATCTCTCTTGCCTTCTTACTCTTCTTCTTCAGCCTGTTAGTCCCCGCAACGCTGATGATCTGGCTGGTGCTGACGGGTGCAGTCATGATTGCCGCCAGCCTGTGGCTGCTCTACCGCATTCCGGGTGAGCGCGGCCTGCGTGACATACACTGCCTGCGCGGCGCGCCAAAGCGCTGGGGCCTGTTCAGCGAATCGAACCAGGAGCAGAGCAATATCACACTGGGGATTATTGACCTCGCCTATCCACCACACTGGCAGCCTTATGTCGCGCACGATCTCGGACAGGTGACGGATGTGGAGATCTACCTTAACCGTCAGGTGGTGCGTCAGGGTCGCTTCCTGTCGCTGCAGGATGAAGTCAAAAACTTCCCTATTCAGCGCTGGCGGAAAAACGTGGTGCTGGCCTGTGGTTCACTGATGGTGCTGACCATGCTGGTCACCTGGATCCCGCTCGGCATGCCGATCAAACTCAGTCTGGCCTGGGCCAGGGGCACTGACAGCCTGGAGGTCAGCAGCGTCGATAAACTCAGCAGCGTGCCCCTGAATATTGGCGACAACCTCAAGGTGAGCGGTACCGGCATGTGTTCGGTGCCGGACAACTATCAGAGCAACCGAAGTTACGCCTTCATGCCGTTCGACTGCTCGGCGGTCTACTGGAATAACGCCACGCCGTTGCCGCAGCCACAATCGGACATTATTGATAAAGCCGCTGCTCTGCTGGAGACCACCACAAAGCAGCTGCATCCGGAAACCAATACCGATCCTAAACTGAATCCGCAGCTGGCCTCCGCGATTCAGAAGTCCGGCATGATCCTGCTGGATGACTTCTCCGATCTGGTGATGAAAACGCAGGATCTCTGTAATCAGCCACAGGATTGCATGCGCCTGAAAAATGCGCTGGTGAACCTGGGCAATGCCAAAGACTGGGAAGCGCTGATGCGTCGCGCAGATTCCGGCCAGCTAAACGGCATGAATGTGCTGCTGCGGCCGGTCAGTGCCGAAGCCCTGGAAAACCTGGTCAATACCGCCACCTCGACCTTCTTTTTCCGCGAAACCCGTCGTGCAGCGGAAAATCTTAACAGCCCGCCGCCAGGGGGTTTTCTGATCGTCAGCGACGAGGGTCGCCAGCTAGTGAATCAGCCTCAGCCAACCGTGTCGCTGTTTGATCTCGATCCGCCCTCTCAGTGGCGCGAACTGCAACGTATCTCCGCCATGCTGCTGCATACGCCTTTCAGCGCCAGCGGCATCATCACCAGCATTTCAACGGATGCCAACGGCACGCGTCACATCGTGCTGCACAATGAACCGGATGCCATGGCGCAATGGCGCTATCTCGGCACCGTATTGCTGCTGCTGGTGCTGTTAACCTGCGGTGTGATCAATGGGTTACTGGCGCTGCGCCGTATGCACCTTAATCGCCAGCGCATGATCGATATCCAGCACTATTACGACAAGTGCTTCAATCATAACCTCGGCACTTTGCAGAGCGTGCGCCCGATATTCTGAGCCCTGCCCTTCTGTGCTACCCTGTCGCCCGGTTTTTTTACAGGGTGAAACATCCGCATGCTCAACTGGTCTGAGATTGATACCGTGCTGCTCGACATGGATGGCACACTGCTGGATTTGGCGTTTGATCGTCACTTCTGGCTGGAGCATGTGCCTGAACAACTCAGTCAGCAACGCGGCATCACCCGGGCGGAAGCCGAAGCAATCATCGCAGAAAAGTATCAGGCCGTTGCCCATACGCTAAACTGGTATTGTCTGGATTATTGGGCAGAAGCGCTGGCGCTGGACATCCGTGCCATGACCTGGGCGATGCGCAGCCGCATTGCGCTGCGTGACGATACGCTGCCTTTTTTGCAGGCTCTGCGCCGCGCGGGCAAGTCCACTATCCTGCTGTCCAACGCGCATCCTTACAATCTGGACGTCAAACTGGCGCAGACAGGTTTAGCGCCGCACCTTGATTTATTACTTTCCACCCATACCTTTGGGTATCCGAAAGAAGACCAACGTTTATGGAAGGCGGTACAACAGCACACCGGCATTTCTGCGCCGCGCACGCTGTTTATCGATGATAGCGAAGTGATTCTGGATGCTGCGGCGTCATGGGGCATCGGCGAGTGCTTAGGCGTAAAGAACCCCGATTCGGGTCGTCCTGAGCAAATCTTTCAGCGTCATCGCGCCACCGGCGATTACCGGACGCTGATCTGAGTCAGGAGCAGCAATGAAGAAAGAGAAAAGCAGCGAAGAGGTACGCCTCGACAAGTGGCTGTGGGCCGCGCGCTTTTACAAAACCCGGGCGATTGCGCGGGAGATGATTGAAGGCGGCAAAGTGCATTACAACGGCCAGCGCAGCAAACCCGGCAAGGTGGTAGAGCTGAATGCGGAACTGACACTGCGTCAGGGCAACGATGAACGCACCGTAGTGGTGGCGGACATCAGCGCTCAGCGCCGTCCCGCCAGCGAGGCCCAGCAGCTCTATCGCGAAACCGATGCCAGCATTGAAAAACGCGAAAAAATGGCGCAGGCGCGCAAAATGAATGCGCTGACTATGCCCCATCCCGATCGGCGACCTGACAAAAAAGAGCGTCGCGATTTGATGAAGTTTAAATTATCGGGCGATGAATAACGTCGTCTTAGCTGACGCGCCATCGCCCCGTACCAGTGAGAGAAAAAATATGTCAGCCCAGGATCAACTGCACCGTTATCTGTTTGAAAATGCCGCCGTGCGCGGCGAGCTGGTGAACGTCTCTGACACCTGGCGTGAAACCGTAAAGAACCATGACTATCCGGCACCGGTTAAAACGCTGCTGGGTGAGATGCTGGTCGCCACCAGCCTGCTGACTGCCACGCTGAAGTTTGATGGCGAAATCACCGTGCAATTGCAGGGTGACGGCCCGCTGTCGCTGGCGGTGATCAACGGTAACAACAACCAGGAACTGCGCGGCGTAGCGCGTATCAAAGGCGACATCCCGGACGACAGTACCCTGAAAAGCATGGTGGGCAATGGCTATCTGGTGATCACCATTTCCCCTGAAAAGGGCGAACGTTATCAGGGAGTGGTGGGACTGGAAGGTGAAACTCTGGCGGAGTGCCTGGAAGATTACTTCATGCGCTCAGAGCAGCTGCCAACGCGGCTGTTTATCCGCACCAGCGACAAAGGCGCCGCGGGTATTCTGCTGCAGGTGATGCCGGCGCAGGATACGGAGAAAGAGGTTTTCGACCATCTGGCAACGCTGACCGAAACCATTAAAACGGAAGAGCTGATCGATCTGCCTGCGAATGAAGCGCTGTGGCGTCTCTACCATCAGGAAGAGGTCACCCTCTACGATCCGCAGCCGGTGATCTACAAATGCACCTGCTCGCGTGAGCGCTGTGGCGAAGTACTGACCACGCTGCCGCAGGAAGAGGTGGATGAGATCATCGCGGAAGATGGCAAAATCGACATGCACTGCGACTATTGCGGCTCAAACTACGTGTTTGACGCTGTCGATATCGCCGGTATTCGCAGCCACTCCCTTGAGAATAATAACCAGCTTCACTGATTTATCGGGCGGCTTCTGCCGCCCCTTCCGCGCCGCCCATGCCTATCCCCATAATTTTTCAGACAAATTATCTTTTTTTACTTTCATAACATCTTTTAAACGTTCGAAACATAGCCTTAACGCGCCCTGAGTCGCATTTTTAGATCACTGCCCTTTTTCCCTTAACGCAGAAGAGTAAACTGCGCGCGATCGTGCAAACGCCCGGAAGTCAGAGGCAGATGCCCTGAATTGCCCGGTGATCTTTGCAGGCTGTCGTGACGAAGCGCAGTCGACTGTCAGTGATTTGCCGCACCCGATACAACAGCCGGTGGCACGATCCCAACCTATCTCTGCTTTGCAGAACAGACACCGATTTAAGGAGCAGTAAAATGCGCGTTAACGGCCTGACCTCGCAAGACCTTGCCGCTTTGGGCATCGTGGATACCACGGAAGTGGTTTACAGCCCTGATTACGACACGCTTTTTCAGGAAGAGACGCGCCCGGACCTCGAAGGTTTTGCTCGTGGCACCCTGACGCAGAGCGGCGCGATTGCAGTAGACACCGGGATTTTCACCGGGCGATCGCCAAAGGATAAGTACATTGTGCGTGACGACACCACGCGCGATACCCTGTGGTGGAACGACCAGGGCACCGGCAAAAACGACAATCAGCCCCTGTCGCAGGAGACCTGGAACGCGCTGAAAAGCTGCGTCACCCGCCAGCTTTCCGGCAAGCGCCTGTTTGTGGTGGATGCGTTCTGTGGTGCCAATGCCGATTCCCGTCTGAGCGTACGTTTTGTCACCGAAGTGGCCTGGCAGGCACACTTCGTGAAAAACATGTTCATCCAGCCTGACGACGCTGAACTGGCCGAATTCACTCCCGACTTTGTGGTGATGAACGGCGCCAAATGCACCAATCCAGACTGGCAGGCGCAGGGTCTTCACTCTGAAAACTTTGTCGCCTTCAATCTGACTGAACGCATGCAGCTGATTGGCGGAACCTGGTACGGCGGCGAGATGAAGAAAGGTCTGTTCGCCATCATGAACTACCTGCTGCCGCTGAAAGGCATCGCCTCAATGCACTGCTCAGCAAACGTGGGTAAAGCGGGCGATGTGGCGGTCTTCTTTGGCCTCTCGGGCACCGGTAAAACCACACTTTCTACCGATCCTGACCGCCAGCTGATCGGTGACGATGAGCACGGCTGGGACGATGATGGCGTGTTTAACTTCGAGGGCGGTTGTTACGCCAAAACCATCAACCTCTCTGAGCAGGCTGAGCCGGAGATCTATCGCGCCATTCGCCGCAATGCGCTGCTGGAAAATGTGGTGGTCCGCGAAGATGGCAGCGTCGATTACGACGACGGCAGCAAAACCGAAAACACCCGCGTCTCCTATCCGATCAATCACATCGACAATATCGTGCAGCCGGTCTCAAAAGCGGGCCACGCGAAGAAAGTGATTTTCCTGACCGCCGATGCGTTTGGCGTGCTGCCACCGGTTTCACGTCTGACACCGGAGCAGACGCAGTATCATTTCCTGTCAGGTTTCACCGCCAAACTGGCGGGGACCGAGCGTGGCGTCACTGAGCCGACCCCCACCTTCTCCGCCTGTTTCGGCGCGGCGTTCCTGATGCTGCATCCGACGCAGTATGCGGAAGTGCTGGTGAAACGGATGGAGGCGTCCGGTGCGCAGGCTTATCTGGTCAATACCGGCTGGAACGGCAGCGGCAAACGCATCTCACTGAAGAATACCCGCGCCATTATCAATGCCATTCTGGCGGGTGAGCTGGATGATGCGCCGATGGAAACGCTGCCGATCTTTAATCTGCAGATGCCGGTTACGCTGGGCGAACTGGATAGTGATACGCTCGATCCGCGTCGTAGCTGGGAGAGTGAGGAGAAGTGGACCGCCGCCGCCGAAGGTCTGGCGCAGCGCTTTATTGATAACTTCGACAAGTACACGGATAACGCTGCAGGTGCTGCGCTGGTGAAAGCTGGCCCGCAACGCTAAAAGAAGCGGCGCGGCAATGAAACTGCCGCGCCGTTTTTATCATCCCGACACGCTGTTGCTGCCGTTGTTGTGGCTCAGCGCCATGCTTTCCACTAACGGCAACCAGGCACGAATGCGTAAACCGCCGCGTTCGCTCTCGCCAATCTCCAGCGAGCCCTGATGAGCATCAATAATACGCTGCACGATCGCCAGGCCCAGACCGGTACCGCTGGTGCTGCGGGCGCTGTCGCCGCGCACAAAGGGCTGGAACAGATGCGCCAGCTGATCCGGCTTAATGCCAGGTCCATCATCTTCCACCTGGAACCAGGCACGATGCAGTTCCCGTCCGCTGCTGACCCTGATCCAGCCATTACCGTATCGCGCGGCGTTGACCACCAGGTTAGCCAGTGCCCGTTTAATCGACAGCGGGTTGATATACAGCATTAACTCTTCCGGCATCACCGCATTTTCGATCTCACGTTCATAGCCGCTTTCAGCGGCCACCACTTCGCCCAGCACACTGTTAAGGTCGGCGCGCTCAGTCTGCATCTCCTGACCGGTACGCAGGTAGTCGATGAACTGTTCGATAATGGCGTTGCACTCTTCGATATCTTTATTAATCGATTCGGCCAGGTAGCCATCCTGCTCGCTCATCATCTCGGTGGCGAGACGAATACGGGTCAGCGGCGTTCGCAAATCGTGGCTGACGCCCGCCATTAACAGCGTGCGGTCATCCGCCAGCTGCTTCACCCCGGCCGCCATCTGGTTAAAGGCGCGGGTCACCGATCGCACTTCTGACGCGCCATACTCGCGCAGCGGCGGCGGAATAATCCCGCGCCCGACCTGCAGGGCGGCGTGCTCCAGATCCACCAGCGGTCGGTTCTGGATGCGGATAAACAGCCAGGCACCGCCAATCGCCAGCAGCATAATCGCCAGGGTGTAGCGGAACAGCGGCGAGAAGTCGCCCTGATGAATCTCAGTCAGCGGCACCCGCACCCAGATATCGGGCGACAGCCAGGTTTTCAGCCAGACGACGGGCGAGTTTTTGTTAACCTCAACCCGCACATCGGTGGGACCGCCAAGCTGCTGGCCCATCTGCTCGCTCAGGAATTCATAGTGCTGCGCCCATCGTAATCCGCTCTCCTCTGCTGCTGCATTGGTGTAGAGCGAGATCCCCAGTTCGCGGTAGATTTCCCGGCGAAACGCCGGTGGCACTTCCAGCTGCGTGCCATCTTCCAGCTGCAACCGGTCGGTCATCAGCATACGAACTTCGTAAGCGAGCACCTTATTGAACTGTTGCAGGCTGGGAAGAATGGCGAAGTTCAGCACCACCAGATAGGTCGTTACCAGGCTGACAAACAGCAGGGTAACGATCAGCAGCAGGGTGCGGGCAAACGAACTGCGAGGCGAGAAGCGCAGTCGCTTCATGCTTTACTGCCGTCCGGCACAAAGACGTAGCCCAGACCCCAGACGGTCTGGATATAACGCGGATGCGCAGGATCCTCTTCCACCATGCGACGCAGGCGGGAGATCTGGACGTCAATCGAACGTTCCATGGCGCTGTATTCACGGCCACGCGCCAGGTTCATCAGCTTATCGCGAGACAGCGGCTCACGTGGATGGCTGACCAGTGCTTTCAGCACCGCAAACTCACCGCTGGTCAGCGGCATCGGCTCATCTTCACGGAACATCTCGCGGGTGCCGAGGTTAAGTTTGAACTTACCAAAGGCGATGATCGCCTCTTCCTGCGAAGGCGCGCCTGGCAGTTCATTAGCCTGACGGCGCAGCACCGCACGGATGCGCGCCAGCAGCTCACGCGGGTTAAAGGGTTTAGGAATATAGTCGTCAGCGCCGATCTCCAGCCCCACGATACGATCCACCTCTTCGCCCTTGGCGGTCACCATAATAATCGGCATCGGGTTGCTCTGACTGCGCAGACGACGGCAGATAGAGAGACCATCCTCGCCTGGCAACATCAGGTCGAGCACCATCAGATGAAAGGATTCACGGGTTAACAGACGATCCATCTGCTCGGCATTAGCGACACTGCGCACCTGAAAGCCCTGCTCGGTGAGATAGCGTTCAAGCAGTGCACGCAGACGCATATCATCATCGACGACCAGAATTTTGTAGTTCTCTTGCATTTTCAACTCCCAAAGGCGCTATTGCCTGAGCCAACATTGTTAAAAAAAGATGCCTTATAGTGACAGTCATTAATGGTTTATATTCTAGCCAAAATTGTTACAAAGCATATTAAACAGGAGCTTATATTTGATTTAAGGCGATTTCGGGTCAGTTTTAACGCGTCTGGCGCTGCCCGGCCCCTGTTACGGCAAATCTGAAAAAACGGCTCTGTTTCTCTGAATCGCTGGCGTCAGAAGCGGGCCAGTTTTTATTCGATGAACGAATTCAGCAGGTTAGCAGACAATTTGACTTAATGATCAGCCATCATTGTGGATAAGCTCCAGATAATCTACCTCAACAGCAGTCAGGCAGCATAATATTCCAGCAAACCTGCGTAACGCCCCACTCTCCTCTCGGATTAGTTTCAGCGGTGCCACCAGCAAGACCAGTTGAAATTAAAGTCCGTTAAATCAATCAGTAAAGCCAACTTTTCGCCTTCTCCGTTTTCAACCAGACTGCTCAGGCAACATTCGATGTCTCAACGGGGATTACACACAATGAAAAAAACAATTTTACTGCTGAGCGCGCTGACATTAAGCAGCGTCACTCCAGCTTATGCTGCCACAGCCACCGGTGAAGCAGCTGGCGCAGCGGCAACCACCACAGCACAAGGTAACTCTAACGCCATCGGTGTTGGCGCAGTCGCAGCCCTGCTGGGCGTTGCGCTGGCCACCATGGGCGGCGGCGGCGGTGACGGTCACAGCACCGGTACATCGACCACCACGGCGACTCACGCCGGTAAATAAGTATCACGACTTCTTTTACAGCTTCAGATTACTGGCTTCAGATTGTTGTTCAGCACCAACCCTTTCGCCGCCGGGGAAGTCAACGTGGGTTTTTAGCCTTTAAAAACCCTTTCCCCGCCCTTTTTTGCCGCGCCCCCTTTGTCTTACACTGTTCTTCTTTGGATCTCTCTGGCCGGTATAGCATGAAAACCCGACTCATTACCCGCGAAGGCTTCGATAAGCTGAAAGCAGAACTCGACTATCTCTGGCGTGAAGAGCGACCGGAAGTGACAAAAAAAGTCACCTGGGCTGCCAGTCTTGGCGATCGCAGTGAAAATGCCGATTATCAGTACAATAAAAAACGGCTGCGTGAAATCGACCGTCGCGTTCGCTATCTGACCAAAAGTCTTGAACAGCTGCGTATCGTTGACTATTCACCCCAGCAGGATGGCAAAGTCTTCTTTGGCGCCTGGGTGGAAATTGAAAACGATGAGGGCGACCTCAAACGCTTCCGCATTGTGGGCTACGATGAGATTTTTGGCCGCAAAGATTACATCTCCATCGACTCGCCCATGGCGCGGGCGCTGCTGAAAAAAGAGGTCGGCGATGCTGCCACCGTCGAGACGCCAGTGGGGCCGGCGCTGTGGTATATCAACGCGATTGACTACCCGCAATAACCCTTCAGATTATCGCTGAAAGCCGCCCGCGTCTCTGGCAATTTTAACCATCAATCCGTATAACTGTCGGCTATTTCTCAACCCGGAAAGCAAGACAATCCTGATGATGAAAGTTCTGAGCCAGATAATTGCCAGTGAGCTCAAGGCGCGTCCAGAGCAAGTTGACGCCGCCGTTCGCCTGCTGGATGAAGGGAATACCGTGCCGTTTATCGCACGCTATCGTAAAGAGGTCACCGGCGGGCTGGATGATACCCAGTTGCGCCAGCTGGAAACCCGCCTCAGCTATCTGCGTGAACTTGAAGAGCGACGCCAGTCGATTCTGAAGTCGATTGACGATCAGGGGAAACTCACTGACGACCTCGCCCGCGCGATCAACACTACCCTCAGCAAAACCGAGCTTGAAGACCTCTACCTGCCCTACAAACAGAAACGCCGGACGCGTGGACAGATCGCTATCGAAGCGGGTCTGGAGCCGCTGGCGGAGACGCTGTGGCAGGAGCCGTCTCACATTCCTGAGCAGCTTGCCGAACAGTATGTCGATGCCGAGAAAGGCGTCGCCGACGTCCGTGCCGCGCTGGATGGTGCCCGCTACATTCTGATGGAGCGTTTCGCTGAAGATGCCGCGCTGCTGGCGAAGGTGCGTAATTACCTGTGGAAAAATGCCCATCTGGTGTCACGCGTGGTCGAAGGCAAAGAGGAAGCGGGCGCGAAGTTCCGCGACTACTTTGATCACCACGAAGCGCTGAGCGGCGTGCCGTCGCACCGTGCGCTGGCGATGCTGCGTGGCCGCAACGAAGGCGTGCTGCAACTGTCGCTGAATGCCGATCCACAGTTTGATGAAGCACCGCGTGAGAGCCACGGCGAAACGCTGATTGCTGAGCACCTGAACCTGCGCCTGAATAACGCTCCTGCCGACAGCTGGCGTAAAGCGGTGGTGAGCTGGACGTGGCGCATCAAGGTGATGCTGCATCTGGAAACGGAGCTGATGGGCACGGTGCGCGAACGCGCAGAAGATGAAGCGATTAACGTCTTTGCCCGCAACCTGCACGATCTGCTGATGGCCGCTCCCGCCGGTATGCGCGCCACCATGGGGCTGGACCCAGGCCTGCGCACCGGTGTCAAAGTGGCGGTGGTCGATGCCACCGGCAAGGTCGTCGCGACCGATACCGTCTATCCGCATACCGGCCAGACCGCGAAAGCCGCAGCCGCCGTAGCGGCACTCTGCACTAAGCATCAGGTTGAGCTGGTGGCGATTGGCAACGGCACCGCTTCACGTGAAACTGAGCGCTTCTTCCTGGATCTGCAGCAGCAGTTCCCGCAGGTCACGGCGCAGAAAGTGATTGTCAGTGAAGCTGGCGCATCTGTCTATTCGGCCTCTGAACTGGCGGCGCTGGAGTTCCCGGATCTCGATGTTTCGCTGCGCGGCGCGGTGTCGATTGCCCGACGTTTGCAGGATCCGCTGGCTGAGCTGGTGAAAATCGACCCGAAATCGATCGGTGTGGGTCAGTATCAGCATGACGTCAGTCAGAGCCAGCTGGCGAAGAAACTCGACGCGGTAGTAGAAGATTGCGTGAACGCCGTCGGCGTTGACCTCAACACCGCCTCGGTGCCGCTGCTGACCCGCGTGGCGGGCCTGACGCGCATGATGGCGCAGAATATTGTCGGCTGGCGTGATGAGCATGGCCGCTTCCAGAACCGTCAGCAGTTGCTGAAAGTGAGCCGCCTTGGGCCAAAAGCCTTTGAGCAGTGTGCGGGCTTCCTGCGCATCAACCATGGCGATAACCCGCTGGATGCCTCGACTGTGCATCCGGAAGCCTACCCGGTGGTGGAGCGCATCCTGGCCGCCACCGAGCAGGCACTGAGCGATCTGATGGGCAACGCTGGCAGCCTGCGTAATCTCAGCGCCCGCGATTTCATTGATGAACGTTTTGGTCTGCCGACCGTCACCGACATCATGAAAGAGCTTGAGAAGCCGGGCCGCGATCCGCGTCCTGAGTTTAAAACTGCACAGTTCGCTGAAGGCGTAGAGACGCTGAACGATCTGACGCCGGGCATGATCCTCGAAGGTGCCGTCACTAACGTGACCAACTTCGGTGCATTTGTGGATATCGGCGTGCATCAGGATGGCCTGGTGCATATCTCATCGCTCTCCGATCGCTTCGTGGAAGATCCGCATCAGGTGGTGAAAGCGGGCGATATCGTCAAAGTGAAAGTGATGGAGGTCGATCTCCAGCGCAAGCGTATTGCCCTGACCATGCGTCTTGATGAGCAGCCAGGCGAAGGCAATGCCCGTGGTGGCGCGAAAAACGCTGCTCCGCGCGAGGAGAAACGTCAGAACAACGCGAAAGGTCGTCCGCGTCCGGTCAGCTCGTCAGCAGGTAACAGTGCGATGGGTGATGCGCTGGCTGCGGCTTTCGGTAAAAAACGCTAAGCTTTTCAGGGGGCCACTGCCTGGCCCCCTCTTCACACCCTTCTCCCCGGTTGAAAATCCCCGCCATCGCGCTACGCTAAAAAGACGCCTGTCATAAAAACAACACCTGCTGTGGCACCCAATTCACGATGGAAACGATCACCGATCTGATTGATAAGATTTATGCTGGCACATTTCCGGAGGCGACCTTTGCGCGCCTGCTGGCTGACATCGCCACCGCCCGCGAGGCCATTAAGCTGCCGCGCAAGGCACACTGGGATGAGCAGGATGTGGTGCTGATCACCTATGCCGATCAGTTTCGCGAAGCCGATAAACCCACGCTCAGCACCTTTTCCCGGTTCTATCAGCAGCACCTGCAATCCACGTTTCCGCTGGTTCACCTGTTGCCCTTTTTCCCCTGGTCGTCCGATGACGGCTTTTCGGTGATTGATTACCATCAGGTCGATCCGCTGTGCGGCGACTGGCAGGACATTGCGCGGCTGCATCAGGAAACCCGGCTGATGTTCGATTTTGTCTGCAACCATATGTCGGCACACAGCGCCTGGTTCAGCCACTTCCTGGCGCAGGATCCCGGCTGGGACGATTTCTTTATCAGTATGCCGCCCGCCACCGATCTCAGCGCCGTGACGCGTCCGCGCACCTCGCCGCTGCTGACGCCGTTTAAAATGGCGGATGGCGAAACCCGCTTTATCTGGACCACCTTCAGCGCCGACCAGATCGACCTCAACTTTGCCAATCCTGAGGTGCTGCTGCGCATGGTCAATGTGCTGCTCGACTACCTGAAACGCGGCGCTGACTATGTGCGTCTCGATGCGGTCGGCTACATGTGGAAAACGCCCGGCACGCGCTGTATTCATCTGGAAAAGACTCATCAGCTGGTGAAGCTGTTTCGCGCTATTGCCGACCAGGTTGCGCCTGGCACGGTGATTATCACCGAGACTAACGTGCCGCATCAGGACAACATCAGCTATCTGGGCAACGGGCACGATGAGGCGCAGATGGTCTATCAGTTTTCACTGCCGCCGCTGGTACTGCATGCGATTCACACCGGCTCGGCGCGCGCACTGCGGCAGTGGGCGAGCGCTCTGGATCTCAGCAGCAACGACACCACCTTTTTCAACTTTCTGGCGTCACACGACGGCATCGGCCTTAATCCGGCGCGCGGCATTTTGTCTGAAGTAGAGATTGTGGCGCTGGTGCGCGATCTGGCGCTGGAAGGCGCGCTGGTCTCCTATAAAAACAACCCTGACGGCACCACCAGCCCCTATGAAATCAACGTCACCTATCTGGATGCGCTCAACCGTGAAGATGACGATGACGCCACGCGGCTGAAACGTTTTTTGCTGGCCCATGCGATTCTGCTGGTCTTTCCCGGCGTGCCTGCCATCTATATCCAGAGCATTCTGGGTGGTCGTAACCATTACGATGGCGTGCGCGCCGCCGGACACAACCGGGCGATTAATCGGCAGAAGTATGATTTACAGCAGATTGAGGGAGATCTGGCGGGCGGTAACTGGCTGCGCCAGCAGGTCTATACCCGGCTCGGGCAACTGATTCAGCTGCGTCGTCGTCAGCCTGCGTTTCACCCGGATAATCCGATGACGCTTTATGAGAGCGAAAACGCCGTGCTGGTGCTCAGACGTCATCAGCCAGAAAGCGGCGACGGGCTGCTGTGCGTGTTTAATCTCAGTGGACGGTCAGTGGAGACGCAATTACCGGTGGCGCATACGTTGCAGGATGTGGTGAGCGGAGAGAAAATTGATGGCACCCAGCCGGTTAAGCTGGATGCCTGGCAGTTCATGTGGCTACGTTAATTACTTGTAGACTTCAGCCGTTGCGCTGAATTTACCGTGTTCGCGGCCTGCGATCACGCGGTAATATTTACCGCCCTTTTCGTCAGCGAGCTTCGACAACACTTTCTTAGCATCCATTGGCGAGGTGGTTTCCGCCGTGGTGTTAACGTTGCCGATCTTTTGCAGGTTCATTGTTTTAACTTCTTCCTGGGTGACTTCTTTCGCTGCCATCGCAGAAAATGAAATCGCGCCCATCATCATTGAAGCCACAACCCATTTAAAAACCTTCATTATGTTTACCCTCATTCATGATCCATTGTGAGATGTAAGCAGCCGCTAAACGCGTAAGGCAGTATGGAACGGCATAGTCATTTCCATGACTAATCACATAAAATTGCAACGGCCTCGCTCACAGAGAGAAGTATTGCTGCTGTCTGCGATTTTGCCAGTTCAAAGCGTCATTATCACGGCAGATTACTGATAAAATTAACAATATGCTGGCAAAAGCGCTCAGGATGGGAAATAAAAGGCGCATGTGCGGCTTTTTCGATAACCACTGAGGGCGATGCTGGCAACATTTCATCTATCTCCGCCGCAATCCGGCGCGGCACCAGTCCATCTAACGCGCCATAGAGTCGCAGGAACGGCAGCGTAATCTGCGGTAACGCGTCGCGCAGATCGACCTGGCGCAGAATCTCCAGCCCGCCATCCAGCACCGCCACCTCCGGCATCGGCTGCGACAGCACCACCTCTTTCAGCTGCCGCGCATCGGCGCGAGCCGTTTCGGTACCCAGCGTCTGCAGCGCCAGAAAGCGCTCCACCGTGCGCTGGAAATCGTTGCTGAGCATCTGCTGAAAGTTCTGCAGCGTCTCCGGTTTAATGCCGGGCCAGCTCTCTGTGGCGGTGAAACAGGGCGACGAGGCAACGGTGATCAATGCAGCCAGTTTTTCTGGCGCACTCAGCGCCAGCTGCGTCGCCACCAGTCCGCCCAGCGACCAGCCCACCACAATCGCCTGCGGTGGCAGCGCGGGCAGCAATTGCGCTGCCATCTGCTCCAGCGTCAGCGCACCGAAATGCTGGCTGCGGCCATAGCCGGGCAGATCGACCAGATGCAGGCGATAGTGCGCGCTGAGTCGCGGAATGATGCTTTGCCAGACTTCGGCATTCAGTCCCCATCCGTGCAGCAGCACAAGATCGCGTTTTCCTTCTCCGCAGGTGTGCCAGTAGAGCGACGTCATCAGTTACTATCCCGAAAATGATAAGGAGGTCGCTATGCTAGCAATGCCCGCCCTGTGTTGGCTATGCCGGATGCCGTTGCGGATAGCCCGGCACGGCATCTGCAGCTTATGTCTGCGCGGATTACCGCCGTTACCGCTGCTCTGTCCACGCTGCGGATTGCCGGCAGGTTCAGCAAAGGTCGCCTGCGGCCGCTGCCAGCTTAAACCGCCCGCCTGGCAGGCGCTGGTCTGCGTCAATGACTATTGTCCGCCGTTCAGCCAGTGGGTTAACCAGCTTAAATTTTCTCACATAACCGCACTCAGGGTGATGCTGGCGCGGCTGCTTTTGCTAAGCTGGCTTAATGTTTACCGGCGTGGCTGTGTGCCGCGTCCCGATCTGCTGCTGCCGGTTCCGCTGCATCGGCGACGACGCTGGCAGCGTGGCTTTAATCAGACGGTACTGCTGGCCGCACCGCTGGCGCACTGGCTGGGATGTGAATGGCGCGAAGGTCTTTCCCGCAAGCGCGGGGGCGCATTACAGCATCAGCTCAGCGCCCGCCAGCGCCGCACCAACTTACGGGGTGCTTTCTGCCTTGAAATGGTGGTGCAGGGACGCCATATCGTTCTGCTGGATGACGTCATTACCACCGGCAGTACGGTAGATGAAATCAGCCGCCTGTTAATGGCCCAGGGTGCCGCCAGCGTGCAGGTCTGGTGCCTGTGCCGTACCTTGTAGAGCGTCTTTGATGGGCGTATTATAACCAACTAAATTAGTCAACTATTGAGCAATCGACATGATCCGAATTACTGACTCTGCCCAGGAACATTTTTCTAAACTGCTATCCAAACAAGAAGATGGCACCCAGATTCGCGTATTCGTGATTAACCCGGGTACGCCAACAGCCGAGTGTGGCGTCTCTTACTGTCCGCCCGATGCCGTTGAAGCTACTGACACCGAACTGAAGTTCGAAAAGCTCTCTGCTTACGTTGATGAACTGAGCAAGCCGTATCTGGAAGATGCTGAAATTGACTTCGTTACCGACAATCTTGGTTCACAGCTGACGCTGAAAGCGCCGAATGCCAAAATGCGTAAAGTCTCTGATGATGCGCCAATGGTTGAGCGCGTGGAGTATCTGCTTCAGGCGCAGATCAACCCACAGCTGGCCGGCCATGGCGGTCGCGTGTCGCTGATGGAGATCACCGATGAGGGCTACGCCATTCTGCAGTTTGGCGGCGGCTGTAACGGCTGTTCGATGATCGACGTGACCCTGAAAGATGGTATCGAGAAAGAGCTGCTGGCCGCCTTCCCGGAACTCAAAGGCGTGCGGGATATTACTGAGCATCAGCGCGGTGAACACTCGTTCTACTGATGATTAAGCGCGGCAGCCTGGCTGCCGCGCTTCTGTTATTGCCCTTTCTGTCCTGACTGACGCTGCTGGCTGACCACCTTCAGCAGTGCATTCACTTCCTTGTCCGCAAAGATCTCCTCCAGCGTTTTGCTCAGCTTGCGTCGCCAGTTAGGGTACTGCTCCACCGTGCCCGGGACGTTGACCGGCGTGGTCATGCCAAGCCAGTCCTCAGGCTGCAGGCCAAGCAGCGCACTGTCGGTATCCGCCAGGAAGCGATGTATTGCCCGATTCAGCGCAGGCGTCATGGTGAGCTTCTCTGCCTTCTTCTGGCTGCGTGCCGGTAAGGCGCCCGCCTGATGCAGCGCATCCAGCAGCGCCTGCTTCTGCGCGGCGCGCTGCTGATGTAACGCTTTCACCGCATCGCCCGGATAGAGGCCAATCTTCTCACCCAGCGCCAGGTCGCCCTGCTCCCAGAAGCCGGTCAGCGTAGGCAGATCGTGCGTGCTGGCGCTGGCGATAGACTGGCGCGGATAGTCCTGCGGCGCGCGATAGCGCTCATCCTTCTCCTGCTCAAACCAGAGCACCTTCCATGAAAAGACGCCACTTTTACGCAGCAGGCTGACAATCTCCTGGGGGACGGTGCCCAGGTCTTCGCCAATCACCATGCAGCGCAGCCGGTGGCTCTCCAGCGCCAGGATGCCCAGCAGATCGTTGACCGGATAGGCCACATAGGCGCCTTTATCCGCCGTCTCCCCGGCAGGCACCCACCACAGACGCAGCAGTGACATCACATGATCGATGCGCAACGCGCCGCAGTCGCGCATATTGGCGCGCAGCATGTCGATAAATGGCTGGTAGCCGCGCGCCTTCATTACATGCGGATCCATCGGCGGTAAGCCCCAGTTTTGTCCCAGCGGACCGAGACGGTCAGGCGGCGCACCCACCGAGGCCTTGAGGCGGTAAAGCTCCGGGTCGTGCCAGGTTTCCGCGCTGCCTTCCGCCACGCCTACCGCCAGGTCACGATAGAGCCCGACGCTCATGCCCAGCGCCTGACTGTGCGTCCAGCAGCCAGAGAACTGCTG
Organism: Calliopum simillimum; assembly: GCA_951812925.1. Taxonomy (NCBI): domain Eukaryota; kingdom Metazoa; phylum Arthropoda; class Insecta; order Diptera; family Lauxaniidae; genus Calliopum; species Calliopum simillimum. The sequence goes on along the minus strand of CATOTO010000238.1, from coordinate 23,027 downwards.
CTGCGCCAGCCATTGCAGCCACTGCCAGAAAGCGATCTCCTCTTCATGCTGTGCACACCACTGCTGCACCTCCGGCAACTGGCTGTTGCGCCATGCTTCCGGCCACGCAGGCCAGCCGCCCTGCTTCGCCTTGTCTGCCCGCCGCTCCAGCTGTATGCCGTCGTAGGCGGCCTGATAACGCAGGCTGTCGCCGCCTTCATGCACAAAGGCCGCCCAGGATTGATGCTCTTCGCTCTGGCTGTCTCGCGTCTGAAAGTGTGCCCAGGCGTGCCGCAGCGCAGCGAGCTTAAGCGCCATTACGGCCTCGTAGTCAACCAGCTCCGCCTCACGCGCTTTGGTCAGCGCCTTCCGGGTTCTGGCGCTTTTCCACCACTTCTGTGCCGCCGCGCTTTGCTGAAAATCGGCTACCTGACTGACGTCGATATAAATCACGTTCAGCCAGCGGCGCGACGACGGGCTGTACGGACTGGCGAAACCGGCGCTGGCGGGATAGAGCGCATGCAGCGGATTCAGCCCGACGAAATCGCCACCGCGTTCAGCCAGCTGCACCAGCAGCTGATCGAGATCGCCGAAGTCGCCGATGCCCCAGTTCTGTTCAGAGCGCACGGTGTAGAGCTGCACCAGCGCACCCCAGCGTTTTTCCCCCGCCTCCAGCGCCGGAGGCAGATAGCAGCGGCGCGGCGCGACGATAATCCGCGTCTGCCAGCTTTTTTTGCCCTTACTGAGTGTGAGCTGGTGGTACCCCTGCGCCAGCGGGCCAGGCAGCGTAAAAGGCTCACCGGCGGTTAACTCGCCGCTGTGCTGTTTGCCCTTTTCAGTCTGCAACTGCCAGCGGTAAACGCCGCTGCCCTGTGGCGTCAGCTGTCGCTTGCCACTGCCGCTGAACACCGCGACCGGCGGCAGCGGCGATTTTTTTGCGTCCTGCGGATCATCCATCACCGCCAGCAGCGCCTGCAGGGTCTCATCGCTGATCGCCTCTTTCTCGCCATTGACGTTGATGTAGTCCAGTGAAATTCCCGCGGCACGGGCGGCCTGACCGAGTGAATGTTGCTTCATTGCTGCTCCTTAGCGAGGTGCCTGCCAGATACGTTGCTGATAGTCACGAATTGACCGGTCCGAACTGAACATGCCGGTTCGTGCCGTATTGAGGATGGCGGCGCGGGTCCAGCCTTCCGGGTCGCGCCACAGGGCTTCCACCCGTTGCTGCGCCTCGATATAGGCCTGGAAATCGGCCAGCACCAGCCAGGGATCGCCATGTTTCGTCAGGCTCTCCAGCATCAGGTCAAACGCATGTTTATCCCCGTTGCTGAATTTGCCCTTCTCCAGCGATTTCAGTAGATCGTCCAGCGGCTTGTTCTGCTTACGCACCTTTTTCGGGTTATAGCCTTTCGCCTTGAGCGCTTTGACCTCATCCACGGTGTGACCAAAGATAAAGATATTCTCCTCACCCACCTGTTCGGCAATCTCGACATTGGCGCCATCCAGCGTGCCAATCGTCAGCGCACCGTTCAGCGCCAGCTTCATGTTGCCGGTGCCGGAGGCTTCATATCCGGCGGTGGAGATCTGCTCTGAGAGATCGGCCGCCGGGATCATCAGTTCGGCCACGGTGATGCGGTAGTCCGGGATGAACACCACTTTGAGTCGGTCACCGACCCGTGGATCGTTGTTCACCACCTCCGCCACCTTGTTAATGGCGTAAATGATATTTTTGGCGAGGTAATAACCCGGCGCGGCTTTGGCCCCGAACAGGAACACCCGTGGCGTAAAGGTGACATCCTCCGGGTTATGACAGATTTTCTGATAGCAGTAGAGGATATGCAGCAGGCTGAGGTGCTGGCGCTTGTACTCATGCAGCCGTTTGATCTGCACATCGAACAGCGCGGCCGGGTTCACGATAATCCCCGTGTGGCGGGCGATATACTCCGTAAGCTGCGCTTTGTTCTGCTGTTTGATGCTGCGATAGCGCTGACGAAACGCCTGATCGTCGGCATACGCCTCCAGACCGCTTAACGCCTCAAGGTTATTGGCCCACTCGGTTTTCAGCGTCTCATCAATCAGCCCGGCCAGCGCCGGATTACACTGCTTCAGCCAGCGGCGCGGCGTGATGCCGTTGGTGACGTTGTGGAATTTCTGCGGCCAGAGCTGGTGATATTCCGGGAAAAGATCGCTGACCACCAGGCTTGAGTGCAGCGCCGCCACACCGTTGACCGCAAACCCGCTGACGACGCAGAGATTCGCCATCCGCACCTGACCGTCAGCGACCACCGCCAGCTTGTGCCACATCGCTTTGTCATCCGGCCAGCGCTGCTTCACCTGCTTTTTCAGCCGCTGGTTGATCCCTTTGATGATCAGCATATGGCGCGGCAGCAAACTGCGCATCAGCTTCTCATCCCAGCGCTCCAGCGCCTCCGGCATCAGCGTGTGGTTGGTGTAGGCAAACAACCGGCTGGTGATCTGCCACGCCTCATCCCAGCTCAGCTGATGCTCATCCAGCAACACGCGCAGCATCTCCGGGATGGCGATGGTGGGATGTGTATCGTTGAGCTGAATCACTTCGAAGTCAGGCAGGCTGTGAATGCTGCGTCCCGCCAGATGGTGACGACGCAGGATATCCGCCACCGCACAGGCGCACTGGAAATATTGCTGCATCAGGCGCAGCCGCTTGCCGGCCTGATGGTTGTCATTGGGATAGAGCACTTTGGTCAGTTTTGCCGCCTCGATGCCCGGCTGCTCCGCCTGCAGAAAATTGCCGTCATTGAACGCCGTAAGATTAAACGGATGCGCACTCACTGCCTGCCACAGACGCAGCGGCAGCGTCACGCCGTTGCGGTAGCCGGTCACCGGCAAATCCCAGGCCTCGCCGCGCAGCGTAAAATCGGGCAGCCAGCGTACGCCGCCGTTTTCCTGCTTTTCTACCCGGCCCCCCATCGCCACCTCAACATCCAGCGCCGCGTTGTGGCGGAACCAGGGATAGCGCTCACGTTGCCAGTCATCGGGCGCTTCAATCTGCTGGCCATCATCGAAAGACTGGCGAAACAGGCCGTACTGGTAATTCAGTCCGTGGCCGGTGGCGGACTGCCCCACCGTTGCCATCGAATCCATGTAGCAGGCGGCCAGTCGTCCCAGCCCGCCGTTACCCAGCGCCGGATCGACCTCCTGCTCCAGCAGTTCCGTTAAATTGAACTCGTGCTCGGCCAGCGCCGCTTTGACGTCGTTATACCAGCCGAGATTGAGCAGGTTGTTGCCGGTCAGACGGCCAATCAGAAACTCCATCGAGAGGTAATTAACGTGACGCTGCTGCACAGCCGGACGCGGTGCCGGTTGTGCGTCCAGTAGCTCCGCCAGCGCCGCGCTGACCGCCTGCCACGCCTGGTGCGGGGTCATCTGCTGGGCGGAACGGAGACTTAACTGTTGCCACTGGCGGGTAAAGGCGGCATTAAAACGGGCTTTATTAAATTTTTGCTGCGGCATATCACTCCCTTCTGTTACGCAATGAGGTGAAGCAAAAATAGAAAGCGCACGGGCTGGCAACCGGGTGCCAGCAACCGTTAAGTAAAGACGGGAGTGAGGAAAAAAGCGACAGCAATCAAAGAAAAACGCCAGCCGGGAGGCTGGCGTGGCAGGAATCAGCAGAGTTCGAGGTGAACCTCATGCTGCTCAATCACCTTCATTACGCTGGCAGGCGGCGTTTTGTCCGTGTAGAGGTAGTCAAGCAGACTCATGTTGCCGAGGTTGACCATCGCGTTACGGCCAAACTTCGAGTGATCCACCACCAGCATCACGCAGCGTGAATTTTCGATGATGGCGCGCTTGGTGCGGACTTCGTGATAGTCAAACTCCAGCAGCGAACCATCCATATCGATGCCGCTGATCCCCAGAATGCCGTAGTCGAGCCGGAACTGAGAAATAAAGTCGAGCGTCGCTTCACCCATTACCGCGCCATCACGGGTCCGCACTTCACCGCCCGCGATAATGACCCGGAAATCGGGTTTATCCATCAGCAGCATGGCGACGTTAAGGTTATTGGTGACCACGCGCAAATCGCTGTGGTTGAGCAGCGCATGCGCCACCGCTTCCGGCGTGGTGCCGATATCGATAAACAGCGTGGCACCATCCGGGATCTGGCTGGCCACGCGCTGGGCAATCCGCGCTTTTTCCGCTGACCACATCATTTTACGGTCGTGCCAGGCGGTATTCTCAGAGCTGGAGGGAAGCGCCGCGCCGCCGTGGTGACGCTGAATTTTGTTCTGATCGGCCAGATCGTTGAGATCGCGACGAATGGTTTGCGGGCTGACCTCAAAATGATCCACCAGCTCCTCAGTACTGACATATCCCTGACGACGGACTAAATCGATAATCGCGTCATGACGTTGCGTCTGCTTCACGTTCCTCTCCTGTTAACCCGCATAATCCTGTCTAACGACGCGTGACTTTACGCGTATCCATCAGCGCCATCGCCAGTCCGACCACCAGACCGGCGACGTGCGCCGCGTTGGCAATAGCCAGACCAAAGACGCCAAACCAGCCAATCACCAGCCAGACCAGCGCAAAACCGATCAATCCCCGTTCAAGATAGACGCCGCTGTCGGGATCGCGCTCCCCGCGCAGCCAGCAGTAACCCATCAGGGCATAGACCACGCCCGACAGGCCACCAAACCAGATGCCGCTGAACTTCGCCTGCAGCCAGCCGCTGAGCAGAGCCGAAATCAGCAGAATGACAAAGAGTTTGCCGCTGCCAAGTCGCTTCTCAACCGCGCCGCCCAGATACCACCACCACATCAGATTAAACAGAATGTGCAGCAGTGAAAAGTGCAGCAGCGCATGGCTGAACCAGCGCCAGACCTGAAGATGCTGATCGGCATCCGGCCAGGAGAGCCAGGCCATCACGGTGCGATCGCCCATGACCTGCATCAGAATAAATATCGCGATACAGAGCACCATCAGCGTCATGGTCAGCGGACCGGCACGCTCACGGATATTCGCCCAGATATTGCTGCGCTCATAGCGCAGGCCACTGTCAGTTTTTCCGCTGTGCCAGCTGGCGGCCTGATAACGCGGATGGTTAGGGTCGTGCAAAAACTGCTGAAGTTCGTTTTCGACCAGTGAAATCTTGCTCTCATCATCCAGCATGATGACGTAGTGATTTTCATGCTCAATACGCAGCGTGATGCCCCGCGTCGCCATGTAGTCAACAAAGGCCTGCGCCATGCGGGGCTGATTAAATTGAGTAATGCGCATCAGTAACTCTCCATGTGACGAGCGGCAATCTATTCGCTGCCGAGGGCAACCTGCTGGGGAAAGGCCGCACGCCAGGCATCAAAGCCGCCATCAATGCTGTACGCCGCGCTGAAGCCCTGTCCCAGCAGATATTGTGCCGCGCTTTTGCTGCTGTTACCGTGATAGCACATCACCAGCACCGGCAGGCTGTGATCGGCACCACTGACAAAATCGCTGAGGTTGGTGTTGGTCAGATGCAACGCACCCGCCGCATGACCCAGGGCATAACTTTGCGGATCGCGGATATCTACCAGCAGCGCACCCTGCGCCAGACGCGCCTGCGCCTGCTGAACATCAATACATTCGAACGTTTCCATGGGATCTCTCATAACAGCGTCACAATAGCGCGTAGTGTAACCCGAGAATCCACGCCGATAACCTGACAATCGTTACGGCTATCGGTTTTTTTGGTGGGCAGAATGTTAGCTATATCACGCAAAAATGTTTTTACCTGGTTAAAAGCTGGCGTCAATGTTGGTTTGCGATTATGATTATGCTCGAAAACGAACATTAGTGAACTATTCCGAACATCGGAGGAGATGACGTGGAAACCAAAGACCTGATCGTGATCGGCGGCGGCATCAACGGTGCCGGCATTGCAGCAGATGCTGCAGGACGCGGACTGTCGGTGTTAATGCTGGAGGCGCGGGATCTGGCTTGCGCGACCTCCTCTGCCAGTTCAAAACTGATTCACGGCGGCTTGCGCTACCTTGAACATTACGAATTCCGTCTGGTCAGTGAAGCACTGGCCGAGCGTGAAGTGCTGCTGAAAATGGCTCCGCATCTGGCGTTCCCGATGCGCTTCCGTCTGCCGCACCGTCCGCATCTGCGTCCGGCGTGGATGATCCGCACCGGCCTGTTTATGTATGACCATCTTGGCAAGCGTACCAGTCTGCCAGGCAGCAAAAGTTTGCGATTTGGCGCGGATTCGGCCCTGAAGCCGGAAATCACGCGCGGATTCGAATATTCTGACTGCTGGGTCGATGATGCCCGCATGGTGGTACTGAACGCACAGGAAGTCGTGAAGCGTGGCGGCGAAGTCCGTACCCGCACCCGCGTGACCCGTGCCTGGCGTGAAGGCGGCCTGTGGAAGGTCGAAGCGGAAGATGTCGACAGCGGTAAAACCTTTACCTGGCAGGCGAAAGGCCTGGTCAATGCTGCCGGCCCGTGGGTCAAACAGCTGTTCGACGACAGCCTGAAGCTGAAATCGCCTTACGGTATTCGCCTGATCAAGGGCAGCCACATCGTGGTGCCACGCGTCCATACCGAAAAGCAGGCTTACATTCTGCAGAACGAAGATAACCGCATCGTGTTTGTCATCCCGTGGATGGATGAGTTCTCTATCATCGGTACCACCGACGTCGAGTACAAAGGCGATCCGAAAAACGTCAATATTGATGACAGCGAAACCGACTACCTGCTGAAAGTGTTCAACGGACACTTTAAAAAGCAGCTGACCGCTGACGATATCGTCTGGTCCTATTCCGGTGTCCGTCCGCTGTGTGATGACGAATCCGATTCGCCACAGGCGATAACCCGTGATTACACCCTGGATGTGCGCGACGATAATGGTCAGGCTCCGCTGCTGTCGGTGTTTGGCGGCAAGCTGACCACCTACCGTAAGCTGGCAGAACATGCGCTGGAGAAACTGGCGAAGTACTACCCGAACGCGGGCCCGGCATGGACGAAGAACTGCGTGTTGCCAGGCGGAAATATCTCCGGCACCCGTGAAGATTATGCGGCCAGCCTGCGTCGTCGCTATCCGTTTATCAGTGAAAATATGGCGCGCCACTTCTCGCGCACCTACGGCAGCAGCACTGAAACCCTGCTGGCTGGCGCGAAAAGCCTGGACGATCTGGGCGAGAACTTCGGTCACGAGTTTTACGAAGCAGAATTACGCTACCTGGTGCAGCATGAGTGGGTTCGTGAGCTGGATGATGCTATCTGGCGTCGTACCAAACAGGGCATGTGGCTGACCAAAGAGCAGCAGGCGCGAGTCACCGAGTGGCTGGCAGCGAAAGCTAAACCCGCCCTGTCGCTGGCATCATAAACTGTCAGTAACTAACTAAAGAATCAGAAAGCAGGCTTCGGCCTGCTTTTTTTATGTCTGCGATAGCGGGTCGGTGAATCCGGGTGCTGATCCGACAGGTTGCGCCTTTCAGCGTGTAGCAGAGTTTATTTTTGTACGACGTACTTTTTATTAAAAATGTCAGGCTCACACCATTCTTAATACAGAAATCCGTTTATGCGATCACATTTTTGGTCAGCGCCTAAACTCAACTCTTTCTGCTTCGCATATCAAAACGTTCACATCCTATTGTTACTGTAAATATAACGTTCAGGCTTTTTGCTTAATTGAACGACGTCATCAGAAAGCACAAACTTTCCTCAGTAAAAACGAAACAACCGTTATTTTAATCAGGAGGTTGAAATGAACACAGGCCAAACGCCTGCCCGGGAATGGAACACGCGCCGCAGTGAAAAAGCGCGTCGTCTGGCATCCTTCCCTGTTGATGGCAAAGTCATTCCTACTGAAAGAGCTGTAGAAGCATTTGAAAAACTGATTGCACCGGGCGACCGGGTGGTACTGGAAGGGAATAACCAGAAGCAGGCCGATTTTTTGTCACGCACCCTGGCTGAGGTTAATCCGGCGATAGTACACGACCTGCATATGATTATGCCGAGCGTGGGTCGCAGTGAGCATCTGGATATTTTCGAAAAAGGCATTGCCCGTAAACTCGACTTCTCTTTTTCCGGTCCGCAAAGTCTGCGTATTTCTCAGTTGTTAGAAGACGGGCAGCTGGAAATAGGCGCAATCCACACCTATATCGAACTCTATTCCCGCCTTTATGTCGATCTGAGTCCAAACGTCGCGCTGATTGCCGGTTATAAAGCTGACCGCAAAGGCAACCTTTACACCGGCCCGAGTACTGAAGATACGCCTGCCCTGGTGGAAGCCGCCGCGTTCCGTGACGGTATCGTGATTGCCCAGGTAAATGAGCTGGTCGATGACGAGACCGACCTGCCCCGCGTCGATATTCCTGGCTCCTGGATCGATTATATCGTCGTAGCCGATAAACCTTTCTTTATCGAACCGCTGTTTACCCGCGATCCGCGCCTGATTAAGCAGGAACATATCCTGATGGCGATGATGGCGATTAAAGGCATTTACGCCGAACATCAGGTGCAGTCACTTAACCACGGTATCGGTTTTAACACCGCCGCGATCGAACTGCTGTTGCCCACCTACGGCGAACAACTCGGCCTGAAAGGCAAAATCTGTAAGCACTGGACCCTTAACCCGCATCCGACGCTGATCCCGGCGATTGAGAGCGGCTGGGTTGAAAGCGTGCACTGCTTCGGTGGCGAACTGGGCATGGAAGAGTACATTCGCGCCCGTCCCGATATCTTCTTCACCGGCAGCGACGGCTCTATGCGCTCTAACCGCGCCTTCTGTCAGCTGGCAGGTCAGTATGCGGTGGATATGTTTATCGGTGCCACCCTGCAGGTCGATGGCCTGGCAAACTCCTCAACCGTGACCCGCGGTCGCCTTTCCGGTTTCGGCGGTGCGCCTAACATGGGCCACGATCCGCACGGCCGACGTCATGCCACGCCTGCATGGCTCAATATGATCACCGAACCGGACCCGATGCAGCGCGGTAAAAAACTGGTGGTTCAGATGGTGGAAACCTTCCAGGCCGGTGCCAAACCGACCTTTGTTGAAACGCTTGATGCCGTTGAAGTGGCGAAATCGACCGGTATGCCGCTGGCACCCGTGATGATCTATGGCGATGACGTCACCCACGTGCTGACCGAAGAGGGTATTGCCTATCTCTATCGCGCGGAAAGCCTTGAAGAGCGCCGTGCGATGGTCGCTGCGGTAGCCGGCATCACCGATATCGGCCTTGGCGTTGATGCGGCGCGCGTGGCGGCCCTGCGTAAAAGCGGCAAAGTGGTCTATCCGGAAGATATGGGCATTCGTCGTTCAGATGCGACCCGCTCACTGCTCGCCGCCAGCAGCGTCTCTGACCTGGTGGAATGGTCGGGTGGTCTTTATAACCCACCGGCAAAATTCCGGAGCTGGTAATGAAACTTCTGTCGCAGACTCAAACCGAGGCGCAGGCCAGCCAGCTGGCGACGATTGCGCGCGATTGTCTGACCGATGAAGCGCGGCTAAGCCCCAAGCCGGGTCTGGTAGACAGTCGGGGGAACGGCGCGCATCAGGATCTGACGCTGGCGCTGATGGAGCGTTCCGCTCACAGCCTTGTGCCGACCTTTCTGGCGCTGGCCCGTCACAGCTGGCTGCGTCCTGCTGATATTGCCCTGCGTGAAACGGTGGGTCGGCTGGGCCGTGACGGTGAACAGCAGATGATGGCGGCAACTGGCGGCGTCAACACCCATCGGGGTGCGATCTGGGCGCTGGGACTGCTGGTCAGTGCTGCAGCCATGCACGGTGGCGCGGCCAGTGCCGACCATCTGACCCGCACCGCAGCCGCGCTGGCCAGCCTGCCCGACCGCGCCGCGCCAAAACTGTTCAGCAAAGGGTTAAAAGCGACGCATCGCTATCAGGTGCCCGGCGCACGCGAAGAGGCGCAACAGGCGTTTCCTCACGTGATGAAGCTGGCGCTGCCACAACTGCTGACCAGTCGTGCAACGGGTGCCAGTGAAAGTGAAGCCCGTCTTGATGCGCTGATGGCGATCATGACCTCGCTCAGCGATACCTGCGTGCTGTCACGGGCCGGTATGACCGGACTGAAAGCGATGCAGCAGGGAGCACGCGCCGTGCTGCTGTCTGGCGGCTGTCGCACAGCAGGCGGTCAGAAGGCGCTGGCGCAGCTCGACCAGCGCATGCTGTCGCTCAACGCTTCGCCTGGCGGGGCCGCCGATTTGCTGGCCGCGACGCTGTTTATTGATCGGGTCTGTTCACCTGAACATTCTTATTTCTAGAGGCCATTATGGAACACATCACATTATCTTTACCTGCTAACCGCTCACTCAGCGGTAAAGCTCTGGCAGGGGTCGTTGGTTCCGGTGATATGGAAGTGCTGTACACCGCAACTGAAGGACAAACGCTTAGCATTGATATCACCACCTCACTGGATAACAGCGACGCCCGCTGGAAGGCGCTGTTTGACCGCCTGAATTTAACCAACGGTCTGCCTGCCGGAAAGCTGATTATTCACGATTTCGGCGCGACACCCGGCGTGGCGCGTATCCGTATTGAACAGGTTTTTGAGGAGGTGAGCCATGCGTAACGATGCCAGTTTTATTGAATTACGCGCCCGTGAGCGCGCCCGTGCACTGCTGGACGACGGCAGCTATCGCGAACTGCTGGATCCTTTCGAAGGCATCATGTCGCCGTGGCTGGCCCCGCAGGGTGTGGTGCCGCAGTCAGATGACGGCATGGTGGTGGCACGCGGCACGCTGAACGGTCAGCCTGCGGTCGTTATCGCCATTGAAGGCACCTTCCAGGGTGGCAGCATGGGCGAAGTCTCCGGTGCCAAAATGGCGGCGGCGCTGGAACTGGCAGCCGAAGACAACCGCAACGGAATACCCACTCAGGCGGTGCTCTGCCTGGAAACCGGCGGCGTGCGTTTACAGGAAGCAAATCTGGGGCTGGCGGCGATTGCCGATATTCATGCCGCGATTGTCGATCTGCGCCGCTATACCCCGGTTATCGGCATTATTGCCGGTACCGTCGGCTGCTTTGGCGGGATGTCCATCGCCGCTGCGCTGTGCAGCTACCTGATTGTGACGCGTGAAGCGCGCCTGGGGCTGAACGGTCCGCAGGTGATTGAGCAGGAAGCGGGCATTGAAGAGTATGACTCGCGCGATCGCCCGTTTATCTGGAGCATGACCGGCGGTGAAATCCGCTACGCCAGCGGCCTGGTCGATGCGCTGGTCGGTGATGGCGTCAATGCGGTTAAAAGTGCGATGAATGACTTCATCGCTAAAGGCGTTCCGGCGCAGCACCGCAGCGATAAATATGCCGATTTCCTGCCACGTCTGACGCAGTTCGACACCCGTCAGCAGGCGGACACGGCGCAGATTAAACAGCTTTTCGCCCGGGAGGATAAATAATGACCCAGACAAACAGCCGCGGTGCAATCTGGCTGGAAAAACTTGCACCTGATGCGCAGCGCCTCAGCGGCCTGTGTGCCTCTGTCCAGGTGGCGGACGGTGAACTTAATGGCGAAAGCGTGCGCTTTATCGCCGTGGTGCCCGATGCACAAAACCACTATCCACGTGCCGCGAGGGGCGAAGTCGGTCTGCTGGAAGGCTGGACGCTGGCGAAAGTGGTGAATGAAACGCTGGAAGAGGACAAGAACAGCGACGTGAAACGCCCGATTGTGGCGGTGATCGACGTACCGAGTCAGGCCTATGGCCGTCGCGAAGAGGCGTTCGGTATTCATCAGGCGCTGGCCGGGGCTGCAGGCGCTTATGCCAAAGCACGCCTTGCGGGTCATCCGGTGATTGGGCTGATTGTTGGCAAAGCGATGTCTGGTGCCTTCCTGGCGCACGGTTATCAGGCCAACCGCCTGATTGCGCTCAACGATCAGGGTGTGCTGGTGCACGCGATGGGTAAAGAGTCCGCCGCGCGTATCACGCTGCGTTCGGTGGAGGCGCTGGAGAAACTGGCAGCGACCATTCCGCCGATGGCCTATGACGTCAGCAACTTCCATACGCTGGGTCTGCTCTCCGATCTGCTTAACGTGGCCAATCCCGATGCGCCTTCTGACGCCGATGTGGCGATGGTCGAGATCGCCTTGCAGAAAGCCATTAGCGATGCGCGTCAGGATCCCAGCCTGAAAAACCGGCTGGGCGCATCCAATCGCCACAGCTCCTCCCTGGTTCGCGAGCGGATGCGCGCAACCTGGTAATTAAATAAAAAAATAAACCTGCCGAAACCGGTCTGACGGGGCGCATTGCTAAGTGCGCCCCGGGGCAGTGGCCGTGTTCAGAATTATAAACATCGCTGTTAACAGAAAATTCTTTCTTAAATACAGGTGATTTATGATTTATATAATTGTTCATGCCCTTGCTCCGATTTTTGTCATCATGCTTCTGGGTTTCTGGGCCGGTAAGGCCGGAATGGTCAACAACAAAGACGTCTCTCTGCTGAATATTTTCGTCATGGATTTTGCGCTGCCCGCCGCGCTGTTCAGTGCCACTGTACAAACGCCCTGGCCGGGCATCGTGGCGCAATGGCCGCTGATTGTGGTTATTACCGGCGCAATGTGGATTACCTATGGGGCTGTCTATTTCGCGGCTACAAAAGTTTTCAAAAAGTCACCGCAGGATGCGGCTGTGCTGACACTGACTGTGGCGCTGCCAAATTACGCCGCGCTGGGCCTGCCCATTCTGGCCAGCGTGCTGGGTGAAAATGGTGCCACTTCGCTCTCGGTAGCGGTCTCCATCGCCTGTGGTTCAGTGCTGCTTACACCGCTTTGCCTGCTGATTCTGGAACGTGAAAAAGCGTTTGCCGACGGCACCGAACACGGTTCAACCCTGACCATGCTGCCAATTCTGATGTGGCGTTCAGTGAAAAAACCGATCGTACTGGGACCGTTGATTGGCGTGGTGTTATCAGCGCTGGGCGTTAAAATGCCTGATCTGGTGCTGGCCGCCATCAAACCGCTGGGTCTGGCTGCCACCGCCGCTGCACTCTTCCTGACCGGTGTCATCCTGTCGGCACGCAAACTGAAACTCAACGCGGTGGTGGGCGTCGGCACGGTAACTAAACTGCTGATTCAGCCCTTTATCGCCTGGGGTCTGGTACTTGCATTGGGTCTCAGCGGTCCGGTGGCAATTACCGCCATTCTGATGATTGCGCTCTCCGCCGGTTTCTTCGGGGTGGTGTTTGGCAACCGCTTTGGCGTGCAGTCGCCGGATGCAGAGGCTGTGCTGCTGCTCAGCTCTATTCTCTGTATTTTGTCATTACCGCTGTTCATTACGCTGACATCAGGAATGTAATATGAGCTCTGTACCGCGCCCCCACGATCTGCTCTGGCTGCGAGACGGCAACGCCTTAGCCGCCATCAGTGAGAGCTGGGTCAGTCAGTTCTGGCATCCCGGCCTTCCGGTCGTGGTGCGGCGCGACCGGAGCGAAACCGGGCTGATACCGGTGGGTGTGCGCGGCGAGCGCCGCGAACAGCGCGCCGCCGGATGGGTCAATGCAGCGGACATCGTTCGCGTTGTCACACCGGAGATGCTGGCAGCGCGTGCGCAGTTGCTTGCCTCGCCGTTTACCGCTTATGCGCCGGTCGGCGCGGCGATTGCCCTCAGTGAGCACGACTGGCCGTGGCGCTGGGGTATTACCGGCAGTACCGGTTACGCACTGGCAACACAGCAACCCACGCTGCATGCCGCCAGCGATCTTGATTTAGTTATTCGCGCGCCAGAGCCGCTGGCGCGCAATGCGCTGCAACGCTGGCAGGCGCAAACCGACATGCTGGCCTGTCGGGTCGATACGCAGGTAGAAACGCCGTCCGGCGCGTTTGCCCTCAGCGAGTGGCTGCGTGAAGGCCGCGCGCTGGTTAAAACCGTTACCGGGCCGATACTGACCGCTTCACCCTGGAGCAGGGAACTACAATGAAAATACTCTTTACCTTTCCCGGCCAGGGCACTCAGCGTGCCGGAATGTTACAGCACCTTCCAGACGGCGACGCCCTGTTAAACAGCGTGCGTGCAGTACTGGGCGACGAGACTGACCAGCTCGACAGTGCCGATGCACTGCGCCACACGCGCGCCGTGCAGCTCAGTCTGCTGATTTGCGGTGTCGCCTGGGCGCGCGAGCTGATTCGCCGTGGGGTGAAACCCGATATCGTCAGCGGTCTGTCGATTGGCGCGTTTCCTGCTGCGGTGATTTCCGGCGCGCTGGATTTCAGTGATGCTTTGCGGCTGGTGGCACTGCGCGGCGATCTGATGGAGCAGGCTTATCCGGAGGGATATGGCCTGACCGCCATCACCGGCCTGACGCTGAGTCGTCTGGAAAAACTGCTGCCCGGCAGCAACACCTATATCGCCAACCTGAATGCGGAAACGCAGATTGTGATTGCTGGCCGCGACGAGGATATGGCGGTAGTCGCGCAGAAAGCGCTGGATGCCGGTGCCAGCAAAGCGATTAAACTCGCGGTGAGCGTGCCGTCGCACTGCGCGCTGCTGGATAAGCCCGCCGCAGAACTGGCGCGCGCGTTCGGGTCCGTCAGCCTTTCCCGTCCCCATTGCGCTTACCTCAGCGGTTCAACCGGACGCGTGATTTGGGAGCCGGAGAAGATTGCCGACGATCTTGCCTTTAATATGGCGCGTACGGTGCAGTGGAATGATGCGATGGTTTCAGCCAATCAGCGCGATGCCCGACTGGCGATTGAGATGCCGCCTGGCAATGTGCTGACCGGCCTGACGCTTCAGGCGGGCTGGCAGGGCGACGCGATTTGTCTGGAGCGCAACAGCGTTGAGGTTGCACTCCATCTGGTTAAACGGCTGAGTCAGTAAGGCTGCGGGCGTACATCCGCCCTTCTGCCGCCAGTGCCAGCAGGTCATTATCCCGTTCGCGGCGATGTGAGTAGACAATCGAGATCTGCTGACGCATCTGGTAAGGCTCAACGAGCGTCAGCAGCTGAATGTTGTTTTCATACACCTTCTTCATCCGTCCCGGGATCAGTGCCAGGCCGACGCCCGCCTGCACCAGGCTTATCATCGAAAAGATGTCATTCACCTGGGTGACCATGCGCGGTTCAAATCCGGCTATCTGGAACGCCTCCTGCGAACCGGCATAGGTGGCAAACCCCTCAGCCAGCGAGACAAAATCACGGTCGGCATAATCACGCAGATCCACCGGACCGGCTCCGTCCCGCGTCTCACCGGCCGGTGTGGCCAGAAAGATCCTGTCCTCAAACAGCGGAATCACATCAAAATGCGCGTCGCTGAGTTCGCCGTCATCGGTGGCGATCAGAATCGCATCCAGCGCGTCATCTTCCAGCATATTCAGCAGCATTTGATTGGAACCCATGGTCAGATCAAGCTCCAGCGTGGGCCGACGCAGCTTCATGCCCATGATCAGCCGGGGAATGGTCTCCAGCGTCAGGGAGTAGAGCGTGCCAAGTCGCAGACGCCCTCCGCCGATGCCTGCGACTTTGCGCGCCTCTTCAATGCCTTTGCCCATCAGGGTGGTCACATCGCGACAATAGTCCAGCAGTGTCCAGGCGGCAGGCAGCGGCACCAGGTTGCGGCCCTTGTGGATAAACAGCGGGCAGTCGATGCCCTCTTCCAGCGTATGCAGTGCGCGATGCACGCTGACGCTGCTCAGCGCCAGCGCCTCCGCTGTACGGGCGATATTGCCCTTGCTCATAAACATCATGAAGACGCTGAGTTTACGGAAGGTAATTTCCTGGTTGATGTTGTCACTCATTGCTGCTGTTGCCTGTAGGGTCATTTTGCTTTCCCGCATAGTAGCGATTCTCAGCCAGGGTGTAATGATCTGGCTCGCACAAGAGGCACTTACGGACGCAGAGGCGATAAGAGGCTGAACCTGCTGAAAGAGGTGCGGGATAGACGGTGAGTAAAGAGAGCACAGGAGAGTGCGGCCGATCCCTCGGCCGCAAAGAAAGTCAGAAACCTGACTGCACGCGCCTTACAACCTTACTGGCGAGATATTCCAGATCTCATCAGCGTACTCCTGAATCGTACGGTCCGACGAGAAGTAGCCCATTCCGGCGATGTTTTTAGCCGCGCGGCGTTGCCACTCATCCGGTTTACGGTAGAGCGCATCCACTTTATCCTGGGTATCCACATAGCTGCGATAATCCGCCAGCAACTGGTAGTGATCGCCGAAGTTGACCAGTGAATCGAACAGATTGCGGTAGCGGCCCGGATCCTGCGGACTGAACAGACCGGAAGCAATCTGAGTCAGCACCTGATGCAGCTCTTCATCCTTTTCATAATAGTCACGCGGGTTATAGCCCCCTTTGCGCAGGGCTTCGACCTGCGGCGTGGTATTACCGAAAATGAAGATGTTCTCTTCACCAACGTGATCCAGCATTTCAACGTTGGCCCCATCCAGCGTACCGATGGTCAGCGCGCCATTCAGCGCAAACTTCATATTACTGGTGCCGGACGCCTCTGTCCCTGCGGTAGAGATCTGCTCAGAGAGATCGGCCGCCGGAATAATGATCTGCGCCAGGCTCACGCTGTAGTTCGGGATGAAGACCACTTTAAGTTTGTTCTTCACCTGCGGATCGTTGTTGATCACATTGGCGACATCGTTGATCAGATGAATGATGTGCTTGGCAACGTAATAGGCCGACGCCGCTTTACCGGCAAAAATATTGACGCGTGGCACCCAATCCGCCTGGGGATCGGCCTTGATACGGTTGTATCGGGTGATCACATGCAGCACGTTGAGCAGCTGGCGTTTGTACTCGTGAATGCGCTTGATCTGCACATCAAACAGCGCGTTCGGGTCGAGCACCACGTCCAGATTCTTCGCCACCCAGTCGGCCAGCCGACGCTTGTTCTGATACTTGGCGACCGCCACTTTTTCAATAAACGCCGGATAGTCGATCTGCGCCTTCAGCTCGCCCAGCTGGCTGAGATCGGTGCGCCAGTTGCGGCCAATCTCCTCATCCAGCACCTCTGACAGCGCCGGGTTCGCCAGCGCCAGCCAGCGACGCGGAGTGACGCCATTGGTTTTGTTACAGAAGCGACCAGGGAACAGACGGGAGAAATCGGCAAACAGCGACTGTACCATCAGATTGGAGTGCAGCTCCGAAACGCCGTTTACTTTGTGGCTGACCACCACCGCCAGCCAGCCCATGCGTATCCGGCGGCCATCGTTTTCGTCGATGATCGAAATGCGCGACAGCAGATCCAGGTCATCGGGATAGTGATCCTGAATGGTCTTAAGGAAGAAGTCGTTAATTTCAAAAATAATGCTGAGGTGACGCGGCAGGATCTTGCCGATCATATCAACCGGCCAGGTTTCCAGCGCTTCGGTCATCAGCGTATGGTTGGTGTAGGAGAAGACCTGACAGCAGACGTCAAAAGCGTTGTCCCAGCTGAATTTATGATCGTCGATCAGCAGACGCATCAGTTCGGGGATCGCCAGCACCGGATGGGTATCATTCAGGTGAATAGCGATTTTATCCGCCAGGTTGTCCCAGGTCTGATGCATCCGCCAGTGACGATTCAGAATGTCCTGCACCGTCGCGGAGACCAGGAAATATTCCTGACGCAGGCGCAGTTCACGGCCTGAGTAGGTCGAGTCATCCGGATAGAGCACGCGCGACACGTTCTCGGAGTGGTTTTTATCTTCCACCGCCGCAAAGTAGTCGCCCTGGTTGAACTTGCCGAGGTTGATTTCGTTGCTGGCCTGCGCGCCCCACAGCCGTAAGGTGTTGGTAGCGTCGGTGTCAAAGCCCGGAATGATCTGGTCATAGGCCATCGCCAGGATCTCTTCGGTCTCCAGCCAGCGCACTTTCGCGCCTTCGTGCTGGACGCGGCCACCAAAGCGCACTTTGTAACGGGTATTGAAACGCTGGAATTCCCACGGATTACCATATTCAAGCCAGTAATCCGGCGACTCTTTCTGCTCACCTTCCACAATGTTCTGTTTGAACATGCCGTAATCATACCGGATGCCATAGCCACGGCCCGGCATGCCCAGCGTCGCCAGCGAGTCGAGGAAACAGGCTGCCAGGCGACCCAGACCACCGTTGCCCAGCCCCGGATCGTTCTCCTCTTCCATCAGCTCGGCCAGATCCAGACCCATCTCATCCAGCGCCTGGTTGAGATCGTCATAAATCCCCATCGCCAGCAGCGCATTGCCCAGCGTGCGGCCCATCAGGAACTCCATCGACAGGTAATAGACCTGCCGGACATCCTGCGACAGCTGAGCACGGCTGGAACGCAGCCAACGCTCCACCATCCGGTCGCGCACCGCCAGCAGCGAGGCGTTAAGCCACTCATGCTTATTGGCGATAGAGGGATCTTTGCCGATGGTAAACATCAATTTATAGGCAATCGAATGCTTTAAGGCATCAACCGTCAACGTTGGTGAGGCGTAAGTGAAAGGTGCATTCATATCCAGTTTTCCCAATCCGTTACATCAAACGTTGGTAGAGATCGCGGTAGGCTTGTGCTGCCACCTGCCAGCTAAAGTCCATCGCCATTGCCTGGCGCTGAACATAGCGCCAGAGCGAAGGACGGGACCACAACACAAACGCGCGCCGGATAGCCCGAAGCAGTGACCAGGCGTTGGCATCTTCAAAACTGAATCCACTGGCGATGCCGTCGGCCAGATTCTCCAGTGAGCTGTCATTCACGGTATCGGCCAGCCCGCCGGTGCGACGCACTAACGGCAACGTACCATACTTGAGGCCATAAAGTTGTGTCAGACCACAGGGCTCAAAGCGACTCGGCACCACAATCACGTCCGCGCCGCCGACAATGCGGTGTGAGAACGCTTCGTGATAGCCGATCTGCACGCCGACGCTGCCCGGATGCTCTGCCGCCGCCGCCAGGAAGCCCTGCTGCAGTTCAGCATCGCCCTGGCCCAGCAGCACCAGTTGACCGCCCTGCGCCAGCAAGCCGGGCAGCGCCTCCAGCACCAGGTCCAGCCCTTTCTGTTTGGTCAGACGGCTGATCACGCAGAACACCGGCGCTTTATCATCCACCTTCAGACCCATCGCCACCTGCAGCTGGCGTTTGTTCTCCGCTTTTGCTTCCAGCGTGTCGCGGTTATAACGCGCGCTGAGCAGCAGATCGTGCGCCGGATCCCAGATAGAGGGATCAACGCCGTTGAGAATGCCGCTAAGACGGCCTTCACGCATCCGCTGTGCCAGCAGGGTTTCCATGCCGTAAGCATATTCGGCAGAGGTAATTTCATGGGCGTAAGTCGGGCTGACCGCCGTGATATGGTCGGCGTAAAAAAGTCCCGCTTTCAGGAAGGAGATCTGACCGAAGAACTCCAGCCCGTGCATGTTAAAGAACGACCATGGCAGGCCAATCTCTTCCATGTGGTGCGCCATGAACAGCCCCTGATACGCCAGGTTGTGCACGGTGAAGACCGATTTAGCCGGACGACCACGCGCTTCCAGATAGGCGCAGGTCAGGCCTGCATGCCAGTCATGGGCATGCACAATATCGGGACGCCACATCGCGTCCATGCCGCACGCCAGTTCACAGCCAACCCAGCCCAGCAGCGCAAAGCGCAGATAGTTGTCGACATACGCAAACTGCGATTCGTCATGGTAGGGACTACCCGGACGATCGTAGAGGCCGGGAGCATCAATTAAGTAGATGCCCACACCGTTAAATTCACCAAATAGCAGACGTACATGACCGGCAAATGTTTCTCGCTCTGTCACGACCTGGAGATCAGGTATGCCTTTGCGCAATGCGGGAAAACCGGGCAGTAGTACCCGCGTATCCGTGCCGCCCGCAATTTGTGCCTGAGGTAATGCCCCGACTACATCAGCCAGTCCGCCCGTTTTTAGCAGCGGGAAAAGTTCCGAACAGACATGTAAAACCTGCATCCTCGACCTCATTAAGTTATCCGACACGCTCCGCGTGCCGATTGCGTAAGTTTCGCTTATCGCTTACAGCCCCGCTTTGGCCAGCCTGGCCAGCATGGCGCGGGTTACCAGTACGATGCCTTCATCCGAACGGTGAAACCGGCGACTGTCTTCATCCGGGTTTTCGCCAATGACCATGCCTTCCGGTAACTCGCAGGCACGATCAATGACGCAGCGACGCAGACGACACGATCGGCCCACTACCACATCAGGCAGCAGTACAGTTGAATCTATATTGCAAAAAGAGTTAACGCGTACCCGCGGGAACAGCACCGAATTGACCACCACTGAACCGGAGATGATGCAGCCCCCCGAGACCAGCGAGTTCATGGTCATCCCGTGACTGCCGGAACGATCCTGAACAAATTTGGCAGGCGGCAGCGGCTCCATGTGGGTACGAATCGGCCAGGTGACGTCATACATATCGAGTTCAGGCATCACCGATGCAAGGTCGAGATTGGCGCGCCAGTAGGCTTCCAGCGTCCCGACGTCGCGCCAGTAAGGCGGCGCATTGTCATCGTTCTGTACGCAGGAGAGCGCGAAGGAGTGCGCATAGCCTTCGCCGCTTGCCACGATTTTCGGCAGGATATCTTTGCCGAAGTCGTGGTTAGAGCCTGGCGTCTGCAGATCCTCTTCCAGCAGTTCATAGAGATAGTCTGCATTGAAAACGTAGATCCCCATGCTGGCGAGCGCCTGGGTGTCATCACCCGGCATGGTGGGCGGTTTCGCGGGTTTCTCCACGAAATCGATCACCATGTTCTCTTCGTCCACCGCCATCACGCCAAACGCCGTGGCTTCATGCACCGGCACCGGTAAACAGGCGATGGTACATTTCGCCTCGTTGACCACGTGATCCAGCAGCATGCGTGAGTAATCCATCTTATAAATGTGGTCCCCGGCGAGGATCACGATGTACTGCGCCTGATAGCGGCGAATCACATCAAGGTTTTGCGTCACGGCATCGGCCGTCCCGCGATACCACTGTTCGGTCGAAAATCGCTGCTGCGCTGGCAGCAAATCGACAAACTCATTCATCTCTTCATTGAAGATCGACCAGCCACGCTGGATGTGCTGAGTCAGGGTATGAGACTGATACTGAGTAATCACGCCAATCCGTCGGATACCGGAGTTGACGCAGTTGGAGAGGGCAAAGTCGATAATGCGGAACTTGCCGCCGAAATGCACCGCCGGTTTGGCACGTTTGGCCGTTAAATCGACCAGGCGCGTGCCGCGTCCGCCGGCGAGGATCAGAGCAACCGTCTGTGTAGGGAGCTGGCGGGCCAGCATCAGGTGATCTGTTCTATCTAACTTAACCATGTCTGACTCCTTATGATTGCTTTTGGAACACGCACACACCGTGTGCGGGACCATGCCAGACAGTTAGCAGGATGGGGTTGTCGTCCCCGGCGAAAGGAGGAAGGGCGCGCCATTCTCCGTCTGGTAACACGATGTGATTCACCGTATCCGTGGCGTTTATTGTTATTAACCAGCGGCCGGACAGCAGGATCTGCAATCTGTGCATCCCCTGTGCCCATTCATCGTGTTGCAGTGGCTGGCCACCGGCATTGAGCCACTGCACATTGCCGTCACCGTCCTGCCACCAGCGATCTGCGGTCAGCGCCGGAATGCGCTGGCGCAGCTCGATCAGTGCAGCGGTGAATCCGACTAATCCCTTCTCATCCGCCTGCCAGTCAAGCCAGCTCAGGGCGTTGTCCTGACAGTAAGCGTTGTTATTGCCGCGCTGGGTGTGGCCGCGCTCATCGCCTGCCAGCAGCATCGGCGTGCCCTGTGACAGCAGCAGCGTCGTCAGCAGTGCCCGCACGCTGCGACGGCGACGTTCAATCACGTCGAAGCTGACGTTCAGCCCCTCTTTGCCGTGGTTGTGGCTGTAGTTATCGCCGTGACCATCACGATTATCTTCCCCGTTCGCTTCGTTGTGTTTACGTTCGAAGCTCACCACATCCCACAGCGTAAAGCCGTCGTGGGCGGTGATCAGGTTAACCGTGGCGTGTGGCGACCGGTCATCATGCTGGTAGAGATCGCTGGAGGCGGCAAAGCGGCGGACGAACTCGCCGTTGCTTATGTCGCCGTGCAGCCAGTAACGACGCGCGGTGTCGCGAAACTGGTCGTTCCATTCGGCAAACGGCGGCGGAAAACGACCAACCTGATAGCCGTCAGGGCCGATATCCCAGGGTTCAGCAATCAGCTTGACCTGAGAGAGCAGCGGACAGGCGCGTATCGCCTCAAAAAATGGCGCATCACGCTGGTAATCCGGTGTGCGGCCCAGCACCGGCGCGAGGTCAAAGCGGAAGCCGTCGACGTGGCAGACACGCACCCAGTAGCGCAGCGCCTCTAAAGCCCACGTCATCACCTGCGGATGATGGATATTCAGCGTGTTGCCGCAGCCGGTCCAGTTCTGATAATCGCCCTGCTCATCGAGCCAGTAGTAGCTGGCGTTGTCGATGCCGCGCATGGAGATTGTCGGGCCAATCTCATCCAGTTCAGCGGTGTGGTTGAACACCACATCCAGCAGCACTTCGATACCCGCGGCGTGCAGGTTTTTGACCGCCTGCTGAAACTCCTGCAACGGCGTCACGCCCGGCTGACCGGAGGCGTAACGGGGATCCACCGCCCAGAGCGCAAAGGGGTTATAGCCCCAGTAGTTGCTGAGGCCGAGCTGCAGCAGTCGCGGCTCGCTGGCGAAGTGCGCCACCGGCAGCAGCTCAAGGGTGGTAATCCCCAGACTGCGCAGGTAATTCACCATAACAGGATGACCGAGCGCCGCGTAAGTCCCGCGCAGCGTTTCCGGAATTTCCGGATGCTGCTGCGTCAGGCCGCGCACGTGGGCTTCGTAAATCACCGTGTTACCCCAGGGAATACCCGGTGCGACGTCGTCCTGCCAGTCAAAATCCTCCGCGACTACCCGTGACTTCGGCGCAATCGCCGCGTTGTCATGCGGATCGGGCTGCGCCTCGCCGCCATGAAACAGCGGGTCATCCGGTACATCGCCCTCAACCGCGCGGGCGCAGGGGTCAACCAGCAGCTTCGCCGGATTAAAACGGTGTCCCTGCTGCGGTGCCCAGGGACCATGCACCCGGTAGCCGTAGCGCTGTCCTGGCTTCAACGCCGGAACATAACCATGCCAGATATCCCCGCTGCGGCCAGGCAGGTCAAGAC